>JAMPIV010002606.1:0-152891 GCA_024509875.1 Oreohelix idahoensis | reverse complement strand
ATACTTGGAGAAATGGACTTCTCTGGGGAAAACCCAAGATCTTAAGGAAATGGTCCTTATAGAGCAACTAAGAGAGTCCATGGCTCCAGACCTGAGAAAGTTTCTCATGGAACAAGGTGCAGAGAGGCTGGGTGAGCTGCTAAATGTTGCTGAAAGGTATCAAGCAGCTCAAGCAGAGGTAACAGGTAATAAAAAGAAACAAGTGGATAACTTTAGGGCACCACAGAACTTTAATAAATTTGATCCTAAGGATCAAAATAAAGGTAAGCACCAATTTGATAGGCCACGGTATGAAAATAAAAATAAATTCCCACAATTCGATGAAAGGAAATATGATGAAAGAAAATCTTTCAACCAAGGAAAAAGGTGGTGTAAAAATTGTCAGATGGACAATCATGACACTGACCGTTGCAGAAGGAAACCTGTGTATATGGCAACCCTTCAGGTCAGGTCGACCTCAAGACAGGAGGAGGATATTATGTTAGATACCACTCCAGAAGAGATGAGGAAGGCACAGGCTGAGGACAAAACACTCAAGCCTTGTTTCAGAAAATTGTCAACTTGTCATACAACTCCAGGCAAGGGAGATTTTTATATGAAGAACAAACTGATATATAGGAAGGCTGGATCTGAATCCAATGGTCACGGACAGCTGGTCCTTCCCACTTCATATAGGACTAAAGTGTTGGAACTAGGGCATGCGATTCCCTTCAGTGGTCATATGGGAATCAGCGCAACAGGACAGCGAATAGCTTGTCACTATTTCTGGCCAGGAATAACTGAAGATATCAAACGATATGTAAAATCCTGTCCAGAGTGCCAACGAGTAGCACCTAAACATTGGACTGCACCAGCAACTCTGGGGGAAATGCCCATAGTGGGAACACCCTTTGAGAGAGTTGCCGTGGATCTTGTGGGACCTCTCACCCGAACCAAGAGAAGGAACAGCTACATTCTGACTCTGGTGGACACTTGTTCTATGTGGGGAGAGGCAGTAGCCCTGTCATCGATTGATTCAAAACATGTGGCAGAGGCATTGCTCACAATTTTCACAAGGTTAGGCTTTCCCAACCAAATCTTGACTGATAATGGCTCTCAGTTCAAGGGGAAACTAACTGAAGAAGTTTTCAGGATCTTCCAGGCCAAACACTTCCATTGTAGTGTGTATCATCCCCAAGGGAACGGCCAAGTGGAAAGATTTAACGGCACATTGATGTCGATCATGAGAAAGTTGGCACACGAAAAACCAGATACATGGGACCAGTACCTGCACGCCGCCCTCTTTGCTTATCGGGAGGTACCCCATAGTTCAACCGGTATGGCCCCGGCAACATTATTGTTTGGAAGGCCAATAAAAGGTCCACTCGAAGCTATGTTAAGAACGTGGACTGATGAAAAGGCAGAGGAAAACATTACATCTTCATACCAATATGTGAATGAGCTGACCACTCGGTTAAAAACTGGCTGGAAACTTGCCAATGAAAATTTGAAACAAGCCAGAAAGAAACATGCTGCCTATTATAACAGGAAGGCGAAAGACAGAAATTTGGCTGTGGGAGAGAAAGTACTGCTTCTTTTGCCTGGGAGTCAGAATAAGTTACAAATTGGATGGCAGGGTCCATATACAGTTCTAGAGAAGGTGTCTAGAACAAATTATAAGATAGATAAGAAGGGGAAAGAAAAAATCTATCATGTGAATCTCCTGAAGAAATATTTGGAAAGAGAACATCAGGAAGAGACACACTTGTTGACCTTGTCCATCGCCATGGAGATGAAAAAGGAACCACTTTCATCATTTGAATATCCATTACACCCCTGTGAGACAGCAGCACAGGTGAAAATCAGTACACATTTAACGAAAACTCAGAAAGAGAGAGTGCAACAGGTTCTAAATAATCATGCAGAGGTGTTAACAGACCGACCAGGGCATACAAACCTATTGGAATATGATATGAAACTAATAGACTCCACACCTGTCTGTATGAAACCATATTCGATTCCGTTTGCTAAGGAGAAAGCTTTGAAGGAAGAGATAGACTATCTGTTGAAGGAAGGAATTATTTCGCACAGTGAGTCTTCGTATAGTTCCGGTGTTGTACTCTTAAGGAAGCCCTCTGGAGAACATAGACTCTGTATAGATTACAGGAGACTGAATGCTATTACAGAAGGACAGGTGGATCCATTGCCGGATACAAATCAGCTGTTTGCCAGGCTAAATAAAGCTAAATATTTCTCAAAAGTGGATCTGAGTAAAGGATACTATCAGATTCCAGTAAAGCCTGAGGTTAGACCATACCTAGCTTTTAGTACCTCAGAAGGACACTATGAGTTTAATAGATTGCCATTTGGATTGAAGAATGCGCCTAGTGTCTTCTCTAGAATGATGAGAAAATTATTGGATCCTCTGAATAATCCCTGTATAACAAATTTTATGGATGATATCCTTATAGCAACAGAAACATTTGAGGAACACATTGACTCTCTGAACATGCTGTTTGATCGACTTAGGGAGGCAAATTTAACAGCCCGACCAACCAAATGTTGCGTTGGATGTAAAGAATTGGAATTTTTGGGACACACAGTTTATCAGGGAAACATGACCCCTGACCCAAAGAATTTAGAGAAACTACAGAAAGCCCCGAGACCACAAACCAAGAAGGACGTGAGATCCTTTGTCTCATTATGTGGTTTCTACCAGAAGTATATCAAAAACTTTAATTCCATATGTGCACCGTTAACTGAATTGACACGTAAAGGACATCCAGATCGCATTACATGGACACCACAATGTGAAATGACTTACCAAGAATTGAAGGAAAAGCTCACAAGTAAACCCATTTTGAAATTACCTGACTTAAGTCAAGAATTCATAGTAAGGACGGATGCAAGTAATATTGGGTTAGGTGCAACTCTACTACAGAAATCAGATGCATTGGATGGGAATTAAGCCCAGTGGCATATGCTAGCAGAAAGTTGAATAAAGCTGAAATCAACTACTCAACTAGCGAAAAAGGAATGTCTTGCAGTAATATGGGCAATAAAGAAATTCAATATTTATCTATATGGGAAGGCATTTAAGTTGCAAACAGATCACAAACCTTTATCGTTTCTAGCACAGGCTAAGCATGAGAACTCTAGGTTACTCCGATGGTCTTTACTTCTGGCTCCATATAATTTTAGCATCGAGTATATATCTGGAAAAACCAATTTGGGAGCGGATTTTTTAAGCCGCCATCCGTGTGATGATAATCACCGTAAACCCCAGAAATAATAATAAATTTCTCTATGTGTATATAGAATAAAGGACTGACATATAATGTCTGTTTTAAGAGGGGAGGTGTCGTGGAATATTCTAATCCACATATATAAATTATTAGGTAAATATAAAGCCTAATAAATACATATAATAAATAAAGGAAGAAGAATGGTAAAGAACAGTGCTGTCACAATGACAGTACTCGAAATCCCCTTGTTTTCTGCTTCATCTGCAAATTGTAACGCTTTCACGTTGATAGTAAAAGCCTACTATATTATTACCCGCGTTCTTCAATGAAACGTGTGCTGTATTTCTTGGAAAAACATTGAGATACCAAGCTGATCAATGACCTAATTTTAATATTTCATTCATTCCATTTTATACACGGCGGAACGAACGAACAGATGGACTAAAGGATAAAGAGAGAGGGAGGGCTGAAAATCAGGAACGCATGCAACACGCGTCGCGCGATACACAAATGCTGCCATCACGCGTGTAAGACTACATGCACTAACTTTTTTTCAGACGGACAGTGATAAAATACATTACACATCCCAGAGTTAGGTTTATAAATCCTGAAAAACTCTTATTAGAAAAGATAACACTAGATGGGTTTACGGTTGAAAACATAACAGTACCCAGACAGCACATCTTCGAAACAGGAGGTAGAAGAAATTGCATATTTTGAACGCAGCCACGTAGCTCTTTTAAATTTGGATATTTGGGTTCCTTAGGGCTTGCTAACAAGGAATATGTAAAACGTTACGCAAATAGTCCAGGAATTAATAAATTATACCCAAAATAAAATAGTGGGGATGCCTGACAGCATGGAATCATTTCTGCTCATAAAATTTTTTTATAACGTGTTTGAAAAAAATCTTACGTTACAGAATTAGCCTACCATGTAAACTCCAAATTGATTGGAGCGCAACAAATGAAAGACTAGACTCGCTGATATACTCACTTAGGAGCGTTAGTTCGAGACCACTAGTGCAAATAATCTTGATAAAGCAACAGTGCGTTGAAGCCAGCTCATGGTTGTGTTAAATAAAAGCCTGGAACATAAGCAGATGGGAATTTGTGCCAGTAATTGTGCCAGAATTCATTGCAAATCAACGTATCTGTGTTTATTTCCATGAAATTGTGGTAAGCTTGAACCATTCAGTATCTTTTAATGAAAATTGAATGTAAATTGTTAATTTATGCCTGTATATATATGTGTAGTTCAGTGGCAAACAGGAGATAAAGCCTATAATGCTCCAGCCTGAACAGAGGGTGTCGGAGGGAAGTAAAACGGCATGGAATGGCCAAATAGTACACTGACACCTGGATGATTGATTAGACAGAAATAATGCTGGAAGTGCAGAGGCGTGGTAACCATTAAGGAGGTAAATACTGGTATAAAGTATTTCAGATGAAGCTGACAGTTGGCCTAACGCTCTGAACTCAATGTTTGTGTTGTATTGTGCTCCGTGTAGAACTAGAGTATCAATTAGTTATGAAGTAGAAGGTACATCCTTCTTGTTTACAGGGACCGTGGTCTTGGTGGTACTGAGCAGCACCTGGTCAGAGCTTTGCTGAATCCAGAGTCGGACAGCATACTCCTTGGTTCATTTAGCTATCAGTGAGGTGTCTCCAGAGCCCAGAGGAGAATTCGAGCAGAGGAGTCCTTTCCTGCCGCCATCACTCAAGATAAGCTGATTTGGCCAGCTGAGCTCAACATTATGCCCCCTCATCTTGAAATGACTTTATAAAAATAACATTCAGAGGGGAATTTAATTGTATTAATATCAGGAACTGAAAACATCTCCAATACTAGTCCCAAAAGACAAACTATTGAAGTCATGATGACAAATACCAACAGAGCTTGAACAAAACAAAACCAGTATTACCTCATATTACCACTACACAACTGACACACATAGGATAGTTTAATAATATATGTCACTACAATATTCATATTGATAAAGTCTGTACATATACTTGTAATTAAAATTGATTGTGATTCCTGGTTCCTTTGTATTTGAATCAGGACACATATACCTTTATGATAACCATGAATACATATTGTTATTTGAAAAGTTATCAGTGACTCCTTAAGATATTCTCATAGAGTGTTATATGTATGTGAGTGTCACAGTGTTGTCAAGAGTAGTGGATTAAATTAAATTGTTTATCTGTCTGTTGTTGTGACTTACACTTCATCATACACATACCCTAGACACATAACGTAGTCATCACACTATTCCAGAATAATTCTGACTGAGATATATAGATATGTGGTAGCAAGTAAGGTTATCTATAATACACTACTCTTAATAGATATAGATACCTTCACAGCTGATCTCAGTCAGTACACTAAGTCCCCTATAAATATTTATAACATCCCACATCACCACACTCGATAAATACAAAGTATATGAATTTCAACATGGCTGTGCTTCTCTCGTGAGCTTCACTCACTATTGGATACAGACCAAACTTGGTCATTCGTTAAATGTCCTCATTTCTTCATAGCTTCTATCATAGAGGTAATTGAATAATATCATATAATCTAGTGCTGATACATAGGAATGTCATCTTCCTTTGAATAAATATTCTTTTCAAAAGTACCACTGTGCATCTGCTTATCGACAACGATGGCGAAGCCCAAGTTCATAATAAATTGTGGTTTTACCTTTCTATGCGAAATATAACTTTGCCATTCCTTGGCAAAAGAGAATAAACACTGGGGTAAAGTACATACAACATGTCTAAATGACTATCACTTTTCCCCATCTACTTATAGATCACTTTTCGGCGATAAGCCGGCTACAACAAAATTCGACATCCCGACAGGATGACAGCCATGAATCACACCCCCTTGCTAGCGATACTTCCGCTGCATAGCCTTTGACCTTTTCTAGCGACAACCAACATAGTTCGACTTAGAAATGTAAAGATATCCATATATAAGACAGACTCGTCCTACTCATACAAACACTACGTATAAATTCAGGCCATAGATATACTGAAGCAAGAACAATCTATTCCTACCCAGCCAAAGAATAAATCGCAGTAGGCCTAAATTCGTCCGCGGAGTCCGATCAAAGATGACGGAACTCCTTTCAAGGGAAGTAACTCAAAAATGACTTCTCCTTAAGCACTTAAAAAAGGAAATACTTTGTTTACAAAATATTTGCGAACATAATAAGTATATAAATGTATTATATTGCAAGATAGTAAAAATTGCACTTTACAGTCTTACCACACCTCCCGGGAAAAAAAAAAAATTTTTTTTTTAAAATACATCTAGGAGCAACGTAGAATAGGCTCACAACGCAAGAATACTGCGCAGATGCAAATATCAGGAATAACTATAATTCCTAATATGACCGGTGAGAATATATCTCAAAATCTGAGAGAAATTGTTTCTCTACGAATAAATGTTTCCAGGAAGGTGTGATGTACGTATAATACAATTCTGGTAATTATACAATGCATACCAAAAATTCACACTATAATCTTAAATTTATGATTTATGAAGAAACAATCATCAAAGAACAGCGGTGAATAAACATCAATAAACCGCTAAGTAGAGATACCATCATTCTATTATTAAATTACAAATGTGTATCTTAGTAAAGAAACAAAATATAACTGTTGTAAAGTTATACATATTAAAAAGATCTAATATTTAACAGTTAAGTGGCATCATGTGGGCATCTGGACAGAATGTCCGCCATCCCATTTTCTGAACCACGGATAGCTCGTACCGAAAAATGAAAAGGTTGAAGAGCGATTGCGTATCGAGTTGATCTCGAGCTCTTCAAGTTCTTACTTTGGATAGCCGTAAGAGCTTTTTGGTCAGTTTCCACTACGAAATGCGCGCCCAGAAGGAATCTTTGGAGTTTGAGAATTGACCAAACCATTGCCAATAATTCACGGTCTAAAACCGAGTAATTCCTTTCTGCAGCATTAAGTTTTCTGGATATATACATTACAGGATGCAGAGTTCCAGAGTACTCTTGCATTAGTGCCGCTCCAATCCCAGTGGATGAAGCGTCACTACGAAGAACAAATGTCTTATCTGTTGTGGGTAACACTAAAATAGGTGGTGATGAAAACATAGTTTTGATCTTCTCTAGTGAAGATTGGCATTCATGAGACCAGTGAACCATGTTAGGCGACCCTTTCTTTAATAGTGTAGAGAGAGGTGCCATGATAGAGGACAGATTCGGAATGAAACGTCCATAAAATTGTATGAGACCTAAAAGACTTCGCACTTGCTTTTTAGTCCTAGGGATAGAGATGTTAAGTATCTTAGTGATATTATGGTCTTCTGTCTTCTGTCTTCAAGAAACCGTGACCTACTCGATGGCCTAAGAAAGCAATTTCGCTAAAGCCAATACAAGCTTTGGATGGTTTTGCTGTCAGGTTATACTCACGCAGAGTTGATAATAATTCAACTAACCCTGAATAGTGATCTTCCCAAGTATCGCTGAAAAGACAGATGTCGTCTAGATAAGCAATGACATCTGACCGATACGATAGGATTCGACGCATCATGCGTACAAATGTAGCTGGTGCGTTCATAAGGCCGAAAGGCATAAAATTCCATTGGAAAAGGCCTCTGGGAGTAGAGAAAGCGGTAAGAGGTTTGGCGCGTTCGGATAATGGAACTTGCCAATATCCTTTAGACAAATCAAGTTTAGTGAAAAAATGCGATTTAGAAAGACGAGTAAGTAGCTCTTCTAGTAAAGGCATAGGTTCAGCATCGAACTTCGTAACTTGATTCAATTTGTGATAGTCAACGCAAAGACGTATGTTATTGTCTTTTTTTCGAACAATAACCATCGGCGAAGAATATGCAGAAGTGGATGGTTCGATTATTTGTAAATCTATCATTTCATCCAACTCCTTTTCAACCTGTGTTTGGAAATGTATAGGGATAGGATAAGGTCTAACCCTAATTGGAGTATGTTCAGTTAGAACAATGTCATGCTCAATGACATGAGTTTGCCCAGGGATGTCAGTGAGGACATCCTGAAATGTTTGTAACATAGACGAAACTTGTCGCCGTTCTCCTAGAGACAAATCAGGAGAAACAGTAACGTCTTTCCATGATTCACTAGAATGAAGTGGGATCATTGGAAGCGGAAGATTAACATCCGAAAAACTTGTTTCCTCATCCTGTATTACAGACAGTGATGAGTAATGACCATGTTTGACATGAGAATCGTCCGTTGCCTGGAAAATAGGCTGTAGATACTCAGGACGTTCATGGAACTCCGTAAGCATATTGATGTGGAAGGTTTTATGCTTCCCATTAATATCGACGATGTAGTCAACATCTGAAATTTTCGATATTATATCGTACGGACCTTTCCAACTAATAAGGAGTCTATTTTCACGACAAGGTAGCAAAACAAATGCTTTGTCACCAGGACAAAGTTGTCGTAAAGTTCTCTTCTTATTAGCAAATTGTCTTGCCTTCTGCTTAGCAAATTCAGAAGAGGACGTTGCCAATTTGCATGCTTCGATAATTTTTTGTCTCAGCGCGATGACATACTCGTAAGAAGATTTTGTGTCATCGTCAATATTGTCAGCTGTTATAAGATCATGCAGCAAAGACATTGGGCCGCGCGGTCGCGCGCCAAAGACAAGTTCAAAGGGAGAAAACTCTGTATGTTCATTGGGGACCTCTCTGTACGCGAAGAGGGCCGCGGGTAAAACCCTATCCCAATCTTGAGGATGATCCTCAGTTATCTTCCCTAATAAGTTCTTAAGTGTTCTATTTAGTCGCTCGACCATCCCATTGGACATAGGATGATAGATGCTACTCAAAGATCTCTCTATCTGTAGAGTAGACATTACTTGAGACATGGTATCCGATATCAGTTGGGTGCCATGATCTGATAATATTTCTCCGGGGAATCCCAGCCGAGAAAATATAAGCCAAAGAGCATCTGCAATGTCAGCGGTAGTAATGCTCTTTAGAGGGATAGCCTCTGGCCAACGTGTGCACATGTCTACACACGTTAAGATAAACTGATGTCCTCTAGCAGATTTGATCTTGAATGGACCAATGATGTCTATCGCCATTTTCTGGAATGGACGAATAGGAATATCTGCAGCCTGAATAGGCGCAGCATGACGAGGACCTTTGGATTTGACTTCTTGACATACTTTACAGGATCGACAATAGATCCGTATGTCCTTGTTCACAAAAGGCCAAAAGAAAGCCGCAAGAACTCTTGACTTTGTACGGGAAAAACCCATGTGACCAGCACACTGAGAGTCGTGTGCATGTTGTAAGATCTTAACTCTCAAATTCTTGGGTACAAGAATCTGAGAATGACTTGACTTAGTGGAGTCTTGCACCATACGTACAAGTACGCCATTCTTCATTGTAATCCAAGATTTACAATTTGAATCTTTATTCGGATCACCTTTCGTTACAAGAGTGAAGAAATTTCTTAAGAGTCGGATCTTCTTCTTGTTGTTTTATAAACGAGTCACGAGAAATTACCAAGGGATCATCTTGGTTATGCACTTCATTATCTTCAACAGATGAAGTTTCAGGCATATTGAGAGCTTGAGCTCTAGTGACTACTGCATTAGCAGATTGCATATTTTGATTTTCCCAAACGGAAATTTGCTCCGGAGTGCATTCTTTGACTCCGTGAATGCGACCGATGATAAGATCAGCGATCGGATTCGGCAAAAGACATGCGTGTACATCTCCTGTGAAGAAAGGAGTAGCAATCCTAATGATAGCGGTAGAGTATTTCTCTATGGTGCCGCCAAATGTTACGCATTTGACTACTTTGCCTGTAGAATGAGAAGGATCTATGAGTGACTGCCTAACCCCAATAGTTGTGCATCCAGAATCAAAAAGTACTGAGACTGGATTGTCATTTACTAAACCTTTGTGTAAGACAAGAGAACCTCTCCCATCATGCGCGATTGACGCAGGAAGAGCGGGAAGAGGATGCCCACAGCTTAAAGTAGACACTGTGGTTGGCTCAAATAATGTTTTGCATTGGGGGCACTGAGATGCTCTCCCAAAATCAAAAGCGGCACATGCCATATTATTAGAGTCATCATTATCTTTATTTTGTTTATAGGCTTCGTGGGACTCTTGCTGTGCAGAGTTCGCCTGGTAATGAGCTTTATGTTTTTTGAATTGTGCTCTACCTCTGTTATTATTGCCTCTGTACTTATCATTGTTTCCATCATTATAACCCCTACTCGGGTTTGAATCATAGCTCCTTTGGTTACTATCATCATATTCATTATAATGAGTATCTCGGTAATTATGATCCTGTTGTCTCCATGAAGGAAAACTTGGATAGTTTCTAGAATGACTTCCTTTGCGAAAGTTCCTGTAATTATGACCACCCCTGAATCGAGGGCTGTCAGCTCTTCTCCAGGTATTCGAAGAAGAACCCTGAAATGATTGGTTACCTTGGTTCTGATAACTGTAATAGTTACCTTTTTTATTAAACTTATTTTGAGGTCCTTGGAATTTGTGAGAGTGATTAGGGTTGTATGGTGTTGCAGAAGCAACTGGCATACCTTCTTTAACCTTACTGTTGCTAATAGCTACGTCCGGATGTGCAGTGACGTATTGGGTACAATACTGTTCCATTTCTTTTAGAGACTTAGGTTTACGCTCATGTAAGAATTCGAGGAAAGGTTTATTTATACTTGACATAATCTTGTCTCTGAGTATCAAGTCCATAAGGGCTTCATAAGTTTTTTCTGTTTTGGATAGCTCAATCCAACGATCAAATGTAAGACGTGTCCTTGCAATGAATTCTGAGAATTCTACACCTGCCTCAGGCACCATTGTCTTAAACAACTTCCGATAACCCTCTTCAGACAACTGATACTTCTTTAATAAGGCTGCCCTAATAACATCATAGTTATCTTTGTCAGCCTCTTCAACCAAACTTAAACTAGTCAGAGAATCACCTTTCAGATTTTCTGATAACTGGTTAGCATATTGTGATTTGTCCACATTATGGGCTCGACACGAGCGTTCAAATCTATTTAGCCAGAATGTTATGTCATCACTGGAAGAGTTGAACGCTGGTACCTTGACCTTGTAAGTAAAGGGTTTACCATTACCACCAGATGCTTGATTACCATCACTTATGTTTGTTAACTTTAACTTTTCTAACTCAAATGCTAAAAGTTCTTTTTGGTGTTCATGTTCTCTTATTGCTTTTTTCTCTTGAGCTTCAGCTTGTAATTTTCTCTCTTCAGCAGCAGCCTCATCTTTTCTTTTCTCTTTTTCCATTTCCATCTGGAATCTTTTTTCATCAGTCTGTATCTGCAATTTCTTTTGTTCATCCTCTCTTTGTAATTTTTTTTCCTCAGCTGCTAATTTCTTTTCTTCAATCAATGCTTTTCTTTCTTCAGCAGCAGCAGCAAGTTTTCTCTCTTCTGCAGCTAATGCTTTGTCATATTGAGCAACTGCCCATTCTTCTAATTGCTGACCAGTCTTATCAAGAGCCCTGCCTTGTGTGATAAAATAATCTAATGTAGACATCTTGTCTAATAAGATCAGTAATTTGCAAAAGTAAATAAATTCACTTTCTTAGTCTTAATCAAAGACCTTGTATGATAACTTTGTAACCTGTGGAAAATAGTACTTAACTATCCCAATCACTGTGGGAAACAAGCCTTACAAAGGTCTTGTATAAATCCTTATATAATAACAGCTATAAGTTGCTGGTTCACTTTATAATATAAGTGCAGTGCACCAGAAATAGTGTTTTATATCATCAACTGTGTACCTTTAGTAATAGCAATTAACTATCAGTTGATTCTTGTACATCAATTTATATGATCAACTATATTTAAAATAGTGTATGTCGATCAGGCACAAAACAAAACAGTTATACAGAAGAACATGAAAACATTTGCGGAAATGAAATAAATCAAATGGGAAAAACAATAAAAGATAAACCGCAAGAGGATAACAAATACAAATAACGCCACAGTATATAAATATAAATTGAGAATAGAACTGAAAGATAGAATAGGGTAGACCAACAAATTACAAACAAATCAAAACAAACTAAAGAACAGAGGAATATTACAAAAACAACAATGAGTACAGTCTTCACAGCTAACACTAATAGCAACAGCTGTCGCAGCAAATTTTCAATCAAGAAAATTGCACCTATAGAAACGCACACATCAGACCCTCTATTACGTGGGATACTCTGTTGTGTGACACCGCCCAACCAAAACAACAACCCGCTGGATACAAACAAATATCACATATAAATATTTAAACATAAATACATAAATGCATAAATAGTATGGCAATATGATGTAAATAGAGTGTTGCAGAAAGAATGTGTTGTAAAGAAGGCTCAGTTACACTGCCTAATAGTACAGTACTGTGGTACTTTATTAAACAAATACTTCTGGTCTAATTATTTTAAATTCAACACAGAAATAGAAGCTCCATCGTTGATGTGAATGATAACAATCGATGTAGGACTTCTCAGTTCAATAACATTTCCTTTCGCAAACACTGTCAAATATTCTCCAGTCCTGATGTGTAATGTTCTATGTTTCAACCAAGCTTGCTGTGTAACACTGTCAGTTGTATGGCAAATGTCCAACGAACCAAATGTCAACAAACGCTGACCTAGTTACTGCATACTCTCGACAGGACAGGTCACGCTGACATCACTGTAGAGTTGTACTGTTGATGTATTTGTGTGTCGTAACAGACCCCAAGGAACGTCTGGTCTCAGTAGTTTACTTCTCAATATGGTCACTGTGCAGGTTGACCCAGGAAGCTGGCACACCAGTTGTTAAACTCTGTAGTTGTTAACTCATACTGGCTACTAGTTGTTGAATCACGTTTTATTTGTTAAATGCCGTGAATGTCCACCAGTTGATAAATGTAGATGTTGGGACTGGTGTAGTAAAGTGTAACGATTGTCAACTCATTAAACCCAGCACAGTTTTGGTCATACAGGTCATCTTGTCCTGGAACGTGATGAGGCTCCGACAAGAATGTGAGTGTAGACAATGAGTGTGTATATGAATGTCAGAACGCGAATGGTAGAATGATTCGATAGAGTTGACAGGTTGGTAGTACATCACTCATACTCACACTGTTCGAATTCAAGAAGTACTGGAACTACGGTGGTCTTTTTATAACATTTAATGAGACGCACACTTGGACAGTACGTGTATGGTTACAGGAACAAATGTCGACATAGACAGCATAATGTTGATCACAGGAATATCATCTTAAGTTAGCATTCATGCTTGGCAAATATCATAATGGAGCATTCGTAAATAAGCATTCAGAGTTCCATCATGTAAATCATCTGGCTTTACTGACTGGGCACGTCAGTCCATAACCAATATATAGGAAGGCTCCTAGACCTAACCTCGTCTAGCGAATATCCCTTCACGTAAAGTTCAATATATATATTTTCCATAAAGATATAGGAATCCCAGACATGGGTTCTCACATGTAGCAGTGATCTCTTGGTTCATCGAGCGATAGTACAGGCATCCCTTTTTCTCACTCGATAAATACAAAGTATATGAATTTCAACATGGCTGTGCTTCTCTCGTGAGCTTCACTCACTATTGGATACAGACCAAAATTGGTCATTCGTTAAATGTCCTCATTTCTTCATAGCTTCTATCATAGAGGTAATTGAATAATATCATATAATCTAGTGCTGATACATAGGAATGTCATCTTCCTTTGAATAAATATTCTTTTCAAAAGTACCACTGTGCATCTGCTTATCGACAACGATGGCGAAGCCCAAGTTCATAATAAATTGTGGTTTTACCTTTCTATGCGAAATATAACTTTGCCATTCCTTGGCAAAAGAGAATAAACACTGGGGTAAAGTACATACAACATGTCTAAATGACTATCACTTTTCCCCATCTACTTATAGATCACTTTTCGGCGATAAGCCGGCTACAACAAAATTCGACATCCCGACAGGATGACAGCCATGAATCACACCCCCTTGCTAGCGATACTTCCGCTGCATAGCCTTTGACCTTTTCTAGCGACAACCAACATAGTTCGACTTAGAAATGTAAAGATATCCATATATAAGACAGACTCGTCCTACTCATACAAACACTACGTATAAATTCAGGCCATAGATATACTGAAGCAAGAACAATCTATTCCTACCCAGCCAAAGAATAAATCGCAGTAGGCCTAAATTCGTCCGCGGAGTCCGATCGAAGATGACGGAACTCCTTTCAAGGGAAGTAACTCAAAAATGACTTCTCCTTAAGCACTTAAAAAAGGAAATACTTTGTTTACAAAATATTTGCGAACATAATAAGTATATAAATGTATTATATTGCAAGATAGTAAAAATTGCACTTTACATCGACGTTTTGGTTTTTCTTCATAATCTACAAGTACATCATGTACTTCTGAGGAGTCTTCATCATCGGTCACTACATGTATTTGGTTTTTCTTCTTGCACAAAAGACAAAATTTCTTCGTCATTCAAAAACTGAAAACCAGAATCATTATCATCTTCTAGCCACATGTGTGCATCATCTTTGTCACAGTCCGAAAATCCGGGCATTGCTTGAAACAGTTCCACAACTTCATTTATACAATCATCATTTGTGTCCACTGCAGTAGTTTCATTTCCTCCTTTTTTCCCAAGCAATCTACTCCAAGCCTTGTTGAGATTATCTTGTGACAGGGTGGTCCAAGCATCAGCTAACATATAGCAGCAGTCTTTGAGATTAAGATTTTTGGAAAACGCCACCACACTTTCTTCATCTTCAGCCAACAATAAACGACGCATGACTTCCTTTTTGTACATCTTTTTAAGCTTTGCTATAACACCCTGATCCATTGGTTGAATCAGTGCTGTTACATTGGGAGGCAGAAAATTACTTTAAAATTTGCATCAACTGCATTCAATGTATCCGTCTCTGGATGAGATGGTGCATTGTGCAGTAGAAGAATTACTTTTCCAGTTTTCTTTTCTTGTTCTCTCAACCTCTTCACATTTGGGATGAACTGATTTGTATACCAATCAAGAAATATTTCACTATTCATCCAAGCACTCTTCTGTGCTTTGTAACACAATGGGAGACATGTCACATTCTTTAAACAACGTGGTTTTTTGGCTTTGCCGATCATTAGCACCGGTAAACGATGACTTCCACTGGCATTCGCGGCTACCAAAATTGTTACTCTCTCTTTGCACTTTTTAAACCCAGGGGCAGCTGCTTCGCGCTGAGATGCAAGTGATTTTTGAGGCAATGATTTCCAGTATAAGCCAGTCTCATCGGCATTATACACATCATCGAGTGAATAACCTTCTTCTTCCAAAAAAGCCAAGAATGTTTCTTTAAAATTTTTAGCGGCAGTTGCATCGCTAGATAAAGATTCCCCTTGAATCTCCAATTCTCGTATGCCATGACGAGATTTAAAGTTTCTTAACCATCCCTGGCTAGCCTTAAAGTCAGGAGGACCGTCAAGTTGATTGTTGAACTGAAGTGCCTTTTCACACAACAGAGAACCAGAGATAGGTTCCCCTTTGCTTCTTCTTTGCACAAACCATATATACAAAGCCTCTTCCAATTTCACATCTTTCGCATTTCTCATGGTTTTACGTTTCTTCGACCCATTTTCACTATCAAATTTCGATGCAAAACTCATAATTTTATCCTTGTTACTTTTGATGTCAGAGACGGTAGCTTTCCCAACATTGAAAATCCTCGGAAGTGAAGACACAGTTTCACCTTGTCCTAGTCTCTTGATAATTTCTGTTTTCGTTTCAATTGACAAAACATTGCGGTTCCTTTTATATGCTTTAGGCCTACTGGAAGATGCCATATCATACAGAGAAATACTTGTACACCAAAATTATTCTGCTGTAGTAGCAGACACAATTATTTTAAGTTGAACTGTCTGTTTAGCCAGTGTTCTACCTAGAACGCACACGTACACTGGATTGGTAAACCAGATATTAACTGATTTATGATCTAACTGACTTCCTGTACGTAAGCGACCGACCATTAGCCATCCCATTCTCTACAAATTGTTCGCACACATTTGAAGTTTGCCGCATCAAAAGATTCAGAATTTTAGTCTAACATGACTGTGGCATCTGATTTTTATTTTTTTTTCTGGAAAAAGTGTTCGGATAATTGGATGTTCGGATAATTGGGGTTCGGATAAATGGAGTTCTACTGTATATATATATATCAGTTATCTACCCTTCCAAGATGGAGGTGAAATTCGTTTCTCACCTTAGACGCCGAAAGAAAAACATCAGGAATGTGTATATTTCGATGGATATCACCATGTTATGTTAAATTATAGAATTAGAGATACACCAGAGTATCTAGTGGTGTAGATATTTTCCTATAACTGACCTCGAAACCCTTGAATCGGTCGGTTGGATTGGAGGGTTGATCAGTGAGTTAACAATTCACTATCGTAAAACAAGCTATTGTTACCGAAACAGAACCAGGCTCGACAGTAAACATGACTCACTCTAATATCTTGGGGGCTAAGGAGATTTCTAAAATTGGATACTGGAATGTAAGAACTATGTATCAAGACGGAAAATTGGAAGAAGTAATTAAAGAAATGGATAATTATAAGTTGGACTTATTGGGTGTCAGCGAGTGTAGATGGACGGGGAAGGGCATAAAATATATTTCAGAAGAAAAAAAGCAAATTATATACTCTGGTAGTAATGATAATCGTCACACAGAGGGAGTAGCCATCCTAATGACACAGAAAGCAGCAGCATCGCTTATCAGCTGGGTACCTATCAATGAGAGGCTAATATTAGCTAGATTTCAGACACGATTTTTCAAGCTCTCAATTGTACAATGTTATGCACCAACTAACGACGCTCTTGATACCACAAAAGATGACTTCTATGAAGCACTTCTAAGTACCATCAACACAATACCCAAGCATGACATAATAGCAGTCATGGGTGATTTTAACGCCAAAGTAGGTGACAACAACGATGGAGTACAAAGATATCTCGGTACTCATGGCATAGGCTGTATGAATCAAAATGGCGAAAGACTTCTAGAACTTTGTGAAATATCAAACCTCGTTGTGGCAGACACCATCTTTCCACATAAGAATATCCACAAGATAACATGGAATTCACCTGATGGCAGAACTAAGAACCAGATAGATCACTTCTGCATAAGCGCTAAATTTCGCTCATCAGTTCAAGACGTCAGAGCATACAGAGGTGCAGAGATCGGAAGCGATCATAACCTCTGCATAGCTAAAATGAGAATTAAACTGAAGAAGTTATACCAACCGAATAAAAAATAGAAGAATAGATGTACACAGACTGCAATCAAATGATATAAAGAAGGAATATAATGTCAAAATGAACAACTATTTCGATGCTTTAGGCAAAATTGACAACGATATCACCACCAAGACAATCGATACTAAATGGGAACAACTGAGAACAGCAATGACAGAAGCAGCTGTAGCGACCACCGGATACCTAGTACATAAAAAGAAAAAATGGATGAGAGAAGATACTTGGGATAAAATACAAGAAAGGAAAACAGCAAAACTTAAACTACTAGCGGCAAGTACACATAATGCAGTTGAATCTTGCAAACTAACTTATAACTTGTTAAATAAAGAAGTGAAGACAAAAAACTCGAAGAGATAAAAGACATTTCATCAATGAACTGGCCGTAGAAGCTGAAAATGCTGCAAGAACTGGTAATAGTAGGTGCCTTTATCAAATTACAAAACAACTATGTCACCAGCCTACTGCTATGGAAACACCTGTTAAAGGTAAATTAGGGAATTCAATACCAACAGAAAAAGAACAAATGAAGAGATGGGCTGAGCACTTCATGGAGGTGCTAAACAGACCACCACCAACAGTAACACCTGATTTTAATAATGAAACATCCACAACCACTTTGCCAATAACTTGCGATGAATTCACGCTGGACGAGATCAAACAAGCCGTTAAAAGATTAAAAAATTTTAAAGCTGCTGGAGTTGACGAAATTTCAGGGGAAATGATTAAAGCAGTTAATGACAACAACCTCTTGAGAATTTTAGATATTATAAATGAAGTATGGAGAGAAGAACAACCATCACAACAATGGAAAGACAGTATTATTGTAAAGTTACCGAAGAAAGGTGATCTATCAGACTGTAATAACTGGCGTGGTATATCTCTATTATCAGTACCTGGAAAATTATTATGTTGCATGATGTTAGAAAGACTTAAATTGCATGCTGACGAAAAGATCAGAGAAGAACAAGCGGGTTTCAGGCCGAAACGATCATGTATTGATCAAATATTCACACTAAGAACAATTATAGAAGAATCAGTGGAAAGGCAATCGCCACTTATTATCACCTTCGTCGATTTTCAAAAAGCCTTTGATAGTCTACACCGCCCATCATTGTGGAAGATACTTACAATCTATGGTTTTCCAACAAAATATGTGAATATAATCAAAGCGCTATATGACAATGCAAGATGTTGTGTTAGAACAAATAAAGGGAATACAGAATGGTTTACAGTAGAAACAGGGGTGAAACAAGGCTGTATTATGTCACCACTACTTTTTGGAATAGCTATTGATTGGGTTATGAGAAACTATACCCACAATGAACAATTGGGTATAAAATGGACAAATGGAAAATTCCTGGGGGACCTGGATTTCGCAGATGATGTAGCATTCTTAAGTTCAACACCAAGACAATCCCAAGAAGCAATAAATAATTTGTGTCATCTCTCGGTTAAAATTGGTCTCCAAATAAATGCCTCTAAAACTAAAGCTATGAACTTTTCTAACGAGACCTTTGATATCATCTTGAACGGGGAAAAAACTACAGAAAGTTGAAAGTTTCAATTATTTAGGCAGTAAAATGACTCAGGATGGTGACACAACAAGAGAAATCCATACTAGAATTGCTTTGGCAGCTAGCGCCTTCAATAGATTATCTAACATTTGGAAATTACGATCATTGAATATACATACCAAGCTTCGTCTGTTTAATTCAAATGTTATCTCAGTGTTAACATACGGCTGTGAGAGTTGGAAAATAACAAAATCATTGGAGAACAAGCTGAATACATTCGAGAACAAATGTCTTAGAAAACTCATGAACATCAGTTGGAAAGAATTCAAGACTAATCGACAAATAAGAGAAGACTCTAGGCAGAAATATGTCTCCGACTATATAAGGAAAAGACGATGGTCATATATCGGTCATGTCCTACGAATGCAAAACAACAGAATACCACTACAGGCGCTCACTTGGGTTCCTGAGGGTAAGCGGAAAAAAGGAAGACCAAAAGAAACACTCAGAAGAACAATAATAAGAGAAGGAAGAACGTTGGGCCTAAATAATGTGCAAGAGCTAAGAGGAGTGGCGTCACAACGAACAACCTGGAGAGCACTGGTTTCTGCCTTATGCGCCGTGTTTGGCGCTTAAAGAATTTATTATTATTATTATTATATATATATATATATATATAGATTTTGTGAGTGATTAAGTGATAATCGCTTATTTCATATTTCACTAGTTAGATTTGGTGCAAAGTGCTTAATTTATATAGTCTGTATTATTTTATCTATAAGAAGGCTTTTGACAGAATCCATCATGAGAAAATAATTGAATGCCTCAAAGACATAGGTATTGATGGAAAAGATATAAGAATACTCAGTAACCTTTATTGGGAGCAAACTGCCACAGTAAGATCGGGAAGGAATTATTCACCATACATAGACATAAAAAGAGGTGTCAGACAAGGTTGTGTGCTGTCCCCCTGCCTATTTAATTTATACACCGAAAAAATTTTCAAACAGATACAGGAAATACCAGGACTGAACATCAGTGGAAGATCAATAAACAACCTTAGATATGCAGATGATACCGTGTTGTTAGCTGAAAGCGAACAGGAGTTACAAGAACTAGTGAAGCAAGTGAACAGTATAAGTCATGAATATGGACTCGACATTAATATTGAGAAAACTAAAACTATGATAATTAGCAAAACAGATGATAAACCCACATTAAAGATAAGCGTAAATGGGAAAATCCTGGAACAAGTCAAGAGCTACGTATATCTTGGTCATATAATAACAGAAGATGGCAGATGTGAAACAGAAATCAAGAAGAGAATAGGAATGGCCAAAGCTACATTCAACAACATGAAACATATACTGACATCCAAACAGTTATCTCATAAATTAAAACTGAGAATCATAAAGTGTTATATATATTCTGCATTTCTGTATGGTGCAGAAACATGGACGATGAATAAGCATTTGGAAGAAAGAATTGAGGCTCTTGAAATGTGGATATATAGAAGAATGGGGCGTATCTCATGGAAAGAGATGAAAACAAATAAGGAGGTCCTAGAAAATCTAGGTATGAAAAGAGAACTAATGAGAGAGGTCAAAGTTCGGCAGCTAAAATACTTTGGCCACATAAAAAGGCATAACACCTTGCAGAAGACCATAACAGAAGGGAGAGTTGAAGGTAAACGTGCAAGGGGAAGACAGCGCTATAAGTGGGAAGATAACATCAAGAGATGGACGGGAAAGAGTCTATCAGAGTGTACCACCAAGACAAGAGACAGAAGACGTTGGAGATCCATTACAGCCAACCTCCGTTGTGGAGATGGCAACTGATGATGATGATGATTATTTTATAGTGACGAGTTACAGTGGAATACAGAAATTATAATTTCTAGCTTAAACTCAGTCGGCTATTAAGGAATTTAATTTTACTGCTAAATAATCAGACGAGAATAATTTTTCTAAACTAACTTATAAATGCTAGATGCCTCATGATGTTTATTTTTATAGACGAGTTTACGTGGTAATTCCTAATTATATTTTTAGCTTAAACTCAGTCGGTGTGGACAACTGTTTTTGAAATTTGTTTTAATTTTACTGCTAAATAATCAGACGAGAATAATTTTTCTAAACTAACTTATAAATGCTAGATGCCTCATGAGTGTTGACGGAATACGTAGGTATTCCTAATTCATGATGTTTGATTTTTATATAACTTATTTCACGGGAAAGTTTAAATGATAAGTCAAGCTGTACGCTTGCAGTATAAAAATGTAAGTTATAACGAGTCCCTAGTATGTATAATTACTGAATATGTGTTTTTCCTTTATTCAGTGAATACTGGGGTTAACCCAAAACTTTGCCAGCGTTACGTACGGATGAGTGATATCTTGAAGAACTAAAACATGTTCCTTGAAAAAAACCTGGGAGCATAATCTTTACAAGTACCCTATAGGTTAAATGAAGTAACAGGCCTATCGCGCCATATTTAATTCTTCCTGAGAAACAACTCAAGTACATTTTTAGCCTATGTGGCAAGTAACATATTAACGTCAGTAACATTCCGACGGAATTTTGACTAGTGATGTGGTGACCAAATATAGTCCTATCCGGAAAGAAGACACCGACCTGACATTCCTCATTTCTAGAATACCTAACCTAGTGACACTGTGCTCGTTGTTAATGTTCGTGCCTGGACAACTTTTTTAATGTGACTTAGACAGACATTCGAAAAAATAAGAACACCCAAGGAATCGTTCCCTGAAGCAGAGGATTTCAACCCGTTTTTTTGGAACTGTGGATTTCTTGGTCAAGACTGCATTTGACGTGTCTGTATGTGAAGGTCCCTAAGAATTATGTTCCAGATGCTGCGAACAAAGCTGTAAGTATGCAAGAGAGCACGTGGCCGCGGCTGAATGAATAGAGTGAGTGCAGGTCTGAGTGATTCATTATTATTGTATTTTTGGCACTCATTTTGCTGTCTTAACTTTCTTTATGCAAGTATTGCTAACCATATTTCCCTTAAAATAGAGCAGAGATATCAAGTCGGTCCATACCTTAAAAGGGGGAAATATTAGACAAAATCATATGTATCTGTGTCTCTGTCATGAAATATTCTAATCCACATATATAAATTATTAGGTAAATATGAAGCCTAACAAATAAAATTAATAAAGAGAAGAGCAATGGGAAAATGACAGTGCTGTCACAAAGAATGTACTCGAAATCCCCCTTGTTTTCTGCTTCGTCTGCAAATTGTAACGCTTTCACGTTGATAGTAAAGCTTACTGTATTATTACCCGCCTTCTTCAATGAAACGTGTGCTGTAATTCTTGGAAAAGCATTGAGACGTACTGCGTAATGACCTAAATTAACCCTAACATTAATTATACTGCGTTACCAAAACGAACGAACAGATGGACTAAAGGGATAAAAAGAGAAGGGAGAGGCAGAAAGCCGAACACTAAACCCGCTTCGCGCGATACACAATTACTACCATCACGCGTGTAAGTCTACATGCACTAATTTTTTTTCAGACGGACAGTGATAAAATACACTACCCTTTCCCAGAGTTAGGTTTATAAATCATAACAGACTCTTATTAGAAAAGACAACATTATATGGGTTTACGTTTGAACACATAACAGTACCCAGACAGCACATCTTCTAAACAGGAGATAGAAGAAATTGCATATTTTGAACGCAGCCACGTAGCTCCTTTAAATTAGTATTTTTGGGTTCCTTAGGGTTTGCTGACAAATAATATGTAAAACGTTACGCAAATAGTCCAGGAATTAATAAATTATACCCAAAATAAAATATTGGGGGTGCCTGACAGCATAAAATCATTTCTGCTCATAAAATTTTTTTTATAACGTGTTTGAAAAAACCTTACGTTACATAAATAGCCTACCATGTAAACTCCAAATTGATTGGAGCGCAACAAATGAAAGCCTAACCACGATTGGTCGGGCTATAAATACTATCTTGGTTGTTGGGGGAGACGGGAAAAGATAACATTTTTTCAAACACTTGTCGAAACGTGGCTCATTGGCCAGTCTCGCTGATATACACACTTGGGAGCGTTAGTTCGAGACCACTAATTCAAATAAGCTTGATAAAGCGACAGTACGTTGAAGCTAGCTCACATTTTTGCTAAAATAAAAGCCTGGAACATAGGCAGAACGGAATTTGTGCCAGTTTGTGCCAGAATTCATTGCTAATCAACGTATCTGTGTTTATTTCCATGAAATTGTGGGACAGTGGTCTTGATGGTAGTGAGCAGCACCTGGTCAGAGATTTGCTGAATCCAGAGTCGGACAGCATACTCCTTGGTCTTTTTAGCTATCAGTGAGGTGTCTCCTGAGCCCAGAGGAGAATTCGAGCAGAGGAGTCCTTTCCTGCCGCCATCACTAAAGATAAGCAGAGTTGGCCAGCTGAGCTCAACATTACGTCCCCTCATCTTGAACTGATTTTTTTTTAAAAATTAACATTAAGAGGGGAATTTACTTGTCTTAAAATCAGGAACTGTGAACATCTCCAATAATAGTCCCTAAAGACAAACTATTGAAGTCATGATGACAAATACCAACAGAGCTTGAACAAAACAAAACCAGTATTACCTCATTTTACTACTACACAACTGACACACATAGAACATTTGTACTAATATATGTCACTACAATATTCATATTAAATACATTCTGTACATAACTTGTAATTTAAATTGATTGTGATTCCTGGTTCCCTTGTAGTTGAATCAGGACACATATTCCTTCATGCCAGTAATGAATACATATTGTTATTTGAACCGTTACGAGTGACTTCTTTAAGCTATTCTCATAGAGTGTTATATGTATGTGAGTGTCACAGTGTTGTTAAGAGTAGTGGATTAAATTAAATTGTTTATCTGTCTGTTGTTGTGACTTACACTTCACCATACACATACCCTAGACACAAAACGTAGTCACCACACTATTCCAGAATAATTCTGACTGAGATATATAGATATGTGGCAGCAAGTAAGGTTATATATATATAATATACTACTCTTATTAGATATATATATACCTTCACAGCTGATCTCAGTCAGTACACTAAGTCCCTTATAAATATCTATAACATCCCACTTCACCACATATATTGGGGTCTCGCTCTTGGGATTTTGAATCTTTAACTATTAAAAATATTGGGGGTAATTCACTTCAGGGAATATAAGAATTAAAAGGTATCCTTGGGTGGAATTAAATAAGGTTGAGCTCACGGTGCCTGTTTTGTCCATTAGAGATTGAATTGTTGGTTAGACATTGTATTAAGTTACCTGATAGACAATGGCGGACCTGGCCAAATTTCGATCTGCTGCGGTTCAGACTGCAAAAGAGTTAGGATTAGATGGGCAAGTTATGGTTGCCTATGTTACTACGGAATGTGACAAATTTATTGAACGCGAAGAGAGAAGGTTTGAAGCCGAAAGAAGGTTAGAGGCTGAAAGGGAAATTAAGAAGTTACAATTTGAAGCTGAGGCTGAGACTAAGAGGTTGCAGATTGAGGCTGAGGCTAAGAAATTAGCTGCAGAAAGGGAAGCCGAGGAAAGAAGACAAGCTGCAGAAGAAAGAAAGAGATTGACTGCAGAGAGGGAAGCAGAAAAGGAGGAGAAAAGATTACAAAGGGAACATGAATTACGACTAAGGGAGTTTGAGTTTCAAGGCCATGCTCCTGAAAATGGTGCCAGTCCCTTTGCCTCTGATGCTACGGTTACTCAAGGAGCCTCAATCTCAGCTATGAATTTTCATTTAGATCATTTTGTTGAGAAAGACGATGATATTGAGAGCTATATAAATAGGTACGAACTATTAGCTACCACGTATGGGTTGGAGAGAGAAAGGTGGAGCTTAAAGTTATCTCAGGGACTTCGTGGGGCAGCTTATGAAGTTTTTGCAAAAATGAGCAGAGGTGATCAGGAAAATTATGACATGCTAAAGCAGGCTCTTTTGTTAAGGTATGAAAAGAATGCAGAGTTTTACAGGAAAAAATTTAGGAATGCTAAACTACTGTCAGGTGAAACCTATCACCAGTTCTCTGCACGAATAGAGACATACTTGGAGAAATGGACTTCTCTGGGGAAAACCCAAGATCTTAAGGAAATGGTCCTTATAGAGCAACTAAGAGAGTCCATGGCTCCAGACCTGAGAAAGTTTCTCATGGAACAAGGTGCAGAGAGGCTGGGTGAGTTGCTAAATGTTGCTGAAAGGTATCAAGCAGCTCAAGCAGAGGTAACAGGTAATAAAAAGAAACAGGTGGACAACTTTAGGGCACCACAGAACTTTAATAAATTTGATCCTAAGGATCAAAATAAAGGTAAGCACCAATTTGATAGGCCACGGTATGAAAATAAAAATAAATTCCCACAATTCGATGAAAGGAAATATATGATGAAAGAAAATCTTTCAACCAAGGAAAAAGGTGGTGTAAGAATTGTCAGATGGACAATCATGACACTGACCGTTGCAGAAGGAAACCTGTGTATATGGCAACCCTTCAGGTCAGGTCGACCTCAAGACAGGAGGAGGATATTATGTTAGATACCACTCCAGAAGAGATGAGGAAGGCACAGGCTGGAGATAAAACACTCAAGCCTTGTTTCAGAAAATTGTCAACTTGTCATACAACTCCAGGCAAGGGAGATTTTTACATGAAAAAACAAGTTGATGTATAGGAAGGCCGGAACTAGATCCCATGGTCACGGACAGCTGGTTCTTCCAAAAAGATATAGGACAGACTTAATAAGGAGCCTACATGTGAAACCAGATGGGGACCATGAGAAGATAGGTACCATCATCCAAAAGGTGGCTCACAATTATTATTGGCCCAAAGCAAGATGGGACATTGAGAACTTTGTAGAAAGGTGTAGTATAGCACATGAGGGAACACCCACAAGTGGGAACATGGATCAGGACCTGGACACGCCCCGGAGCAAAATCAGGCCTGACAATAAAAGGAAAAATAGATTTGATAAAGTGGACCAAATGGAATGGGAAGCCCCTTTTCACGGACAAGCTTCACTTAACTGTTTTACAATGGCCACTATGCGGAGAGTGCAAAAGATGTCTTACCCCAGGATAAGCCGAAAATCCCTCAATCGGACTTAAACAAACTGGAGGAAGAAGATGTAGAGAGGAAATCTCTCATCAAGAATTTTAAGAGGGGAGAAAGCCCCAAAAGAAAAATTGGTAGCGGTCGTTTTGTGAATGATAGTTCTGGGAGGAAAAATCATCACTATAAAGCTTCGAGTGGAAGAGACCATACCGGTGCATGGACAAATAGGTCCACACAATTAAAGGTCCATATGTAGCTATGTTAAGAACGTGGACTGATGAAAAGGCAGAGGAAAACATTACATCTTCATACCAGTATGTGAATGAGCTGACCACTCGGTTAAAAACTGGCTGGAAACTTGCCAATGAAAATTTGAAACAAGCCAGGAAGAAACATGCTGCCTATTATAACAGGAAGGCGAAAGACAGAAATTTGGCTGTGGGAGAGAAAGTACTGCTTCTTTTGCCCGGGAGTCAGAATAAGTTACAAATTGGATGGCAGGGTCCATATACAGTTCTAGAGAAGGTGTCTAGAACAAATTATAAGATAGATAAGAAGGGGAAAGAAAAAATCTATCATGTGAATCTCCTGAAGAAATATTTGGAAAGAGAACATCAGGAAGAGACACACTTGTTGACCTTGTCCATCGCCATGGAGATGAAAAAGGAACCACTTTCATCATTTGAATATCCATTACACCCCTGTGAGACAGCAGCACAGGTGAAAATCAGTACACATTTAACGAAAACTCAGAAAGAGAGAGTGCAACAGGTTCTAAATAATCATGCAGAGGTGTTAACAGACCGACCAGGGCATACAAACCTATTGGAATATGATATGAAACTCATAGACTCCACACCTGTCTGTATGAAACCATATTCGATTCCGTTTGCTAAGGAAAAAGCTTTGAAGGAAGAGATAGACTATCTATTGAAGGAAGGAATTATTTCGCACAGTGAGTCTTCGTATAGCTCCGGTGTTGTACTCTTAAGGAAGCCCTCTGGAGAACATAGACTCTGTATAGATTACAGGAGACTGAATGCTATTACAGAAGGACAGGTGGATCCATTGCCGGATACAAATCAGCTGTTTGCCAGACTAAATAAAGCTAAATATTTCTCAAAAGTGGATCTGAGTAAAGGATACTATCAGATTCCAGTAAAGCCTGAGGTTAGACCATACCTAGCTTTTAGTACCTCAGAAGGACACTATGAGTTTAATAGATTGCCATTTGGATTGAAGAATGCGCCTAGTGTCTTCTCTAGAATGATGAGAAAATTATTGGATCCTCTGAATAATCCCTGTATAACAAATTTTATGGATGATATCCTTATAGCAACAGAAACATTTGAGGAACACATTGACTCTCTGAACATGCTGTTTGATCGACTTAGGGAGGCAAATTTAACGGCCCGACCAACCAAATGTTGCGTTGGATGTAAAGAATTGGAATTTTTGGGACACACAGTTTATCAGGGAAACATGACCCCTGACCCAAAGAATTTAGAGAAACTACAGAAAGCCCCGAGACCACAAACCAAGAAGGACGTGAGATCCTTTGTCTCATTATGTGGTTTCTACCAGAAGTATATCAAAAACTTTAATTCCATATGTGCACCTTTAACGGAATTGACACGTAAAGGACTTCCAGATCGCATTACATGGACACCACAATGTGAAATGACTTACCAAGAATTGAAGGAAAAGCTCACAAGTAAACCCATTTTGAAATTACCTGACTTAAGTCAAGAATTCATAGTAAGGACGGATGCAAGTAATATTGGGCTAGGTGCAACTTTACTACAGAAATCAGATGCATTGGATGGGGAATTAAGCCCAGTGGCATATGCTAGCAGAAAGTTGAATAAAGCTGAAATCAACTACTCAACTAGCGAAAAAGAATGTCTTGCAGTAATATGGGCAATAAAGAAATTCAATATTTATCTATATGGGAAGGCATTTAAGTTGCAAACTGACCACAAACCTTTATCGTTTTTAGCACAGGCTAAGCATGAGAACTCTAGGTTACTCCGATGGTCTTTGCTTCTGGCTCCATATAATTTTAGCATTGAATATATATCTGGAAAAACAAATCTGGGAGCGGATTTTTTAAGCCGCCATCCGTGTGATGAGAATCACCGTAAACCCCAGAAATAATAATAAATTTCTCTATGTGTATATAGAATAAAGGACTGACATATAATGTCTGTTTTAAGAGGGGAGGTGTCATGAAATATTCTAATCCACATATATAAATTATTAGGTAAATATGAAGCCTAACAAATAAAATTAATAAAGAGAAGAGCAATGGGAAAATGACAGTGCTGTCACAAAGAATGTACTCGAAATCCCCCTTGTTTTCTGCTTCGTCTGCAAATTGTAACGCTTTCACGTTGATAGTAAAGCTTACTGTATTATTACCCGCCTTCTTCAATGAAACGTGTGCTGTAATTCTTGGAAAAACATTGAGACGTACTGCGTAATGACCTAAATTAACCCTAACATTAATTATACTGCGTTACCAAAACGAACGAACAGATGGACTAAAGGGATAAAAAGAGAAGGGAGAGGCAGAAAGCCGAACACTAAACCCGCTTCGCGCGATACACAATTACCACCATCACGCGTGTAAGTCTACATGCACTAATTTTTTTTTCAGACGGACAGTGATAAAATACACTACCCTTTCCCAGAGTTAGGTTTATAAATCATAACAGACTCTTATTAGAAAAGACAACATTATATGGGTTTACGTTTGAACACATAACAGTACCCAGACAGCACATCTTCTAAACAGGAGATAGAAGAAATTGCATATTTTGAACGCAGCCACGTAGCTCCTTTAAATTAGTATTTTTGGGTTCCTTAGGGTTTGCTGACAAATAATATGTAAAACGTTACGCAAATAGTCCAGGAATTAATAAATTATACCCAAAATAAAATATTGGGGGTGCCTGACAGCATAAAATCATTTCTGCTCATAAAATTTTTTTTATAACGTGTTTGAAAAAACCTTACGTTACATAAATAGCCTACCATGTAAACTCCAAATTGATTGGAGCGCAACAAATGAAAGCCTAACCACGATTGGTCGGGCTATAAATACTATCTTGGTTGTTGGGGGAGACGGGAAAAGATAACATTTTTTCAAACACTTGTCGAAACGTGGCTCATTGGCCAGTCTCGCTGATATACACACTTGGGAGCGTTAGTTCGAGACCACTAATTCAAATAAGCTTGATAAAGCGACAGTACGTTGAAGCTAGCTCACATTTTTGCTAAAATAAAAGCCTGGAACATAGGCAGAACGGAATTTGTGCCAGTTTGTGCCAGAATTCATTGCTAATCAACGTATCTGTGTTTATTTCCATGAAATTGTGGGACAGTGGTCTTGATGGTAGTGAGCAGCACCTGGTCAGAGATTTGCTGAATCCAGAGTCGGACAGCATACTCCTTGGTCTTTTTAGCTATCAGTGAGGTGTCTCCTGAGCCCAGAGGAGAATTCGAGCAGAGGAGTCCTTTCCTGCCGCCATCACTAAAGATAAGCAGAGTTGGCCAGCTGAGCTCAACATTATGTCCCCTCATCTTGAACTGATTTTTTTTAAAAATTAACATTAAGAGGGGAATTTACTTGTCTTAAAATCAGGAACTGTGAACATCTACAATAATGGTCCCTAAAGACAAACTATTGAAGTCATGATGACAAATACCAACAGAGCTTGAACAAAACAAAACCAGTATTACCTCATTTTACTACTACACAACTGACACACATAGAACATTTGTACTAATATATGTCACTACAATATTCATATTAAATACATTCTGTACATAACTTGTAATTTAAATTGATTGTGATTCCTGGTTCCCTTGTAGTTGAATCAGGACACATATTCCTTCATGCCAGTAATGAATACATATTGTTATTTGAACCGTTACGAGTGACTTCTTTAAGCTATTCTCATAGAGTGTTATATGTATGTGAGTGTCACAGTGTTGTTAAGAGTAGTGGATTAAATTAAATTGTTTATCTGTCTGTTGTTGTGACTTACACTTCACCATACACATACCCTAGACACAAAACGTAGTCACCACACTATTCCAGAATAATTCTGACTGAGATATATAGATATGTGGCAGCAAGTAAGGTTATATATATAATATACTACTCTTATTAGATATATATATACCTTCACAGCTGATCTCAGTCAGTACACTAAGTCCCTTATAAATATCTATAACATCCCACTTCACCACAGTCTCTTTGGGGCTATCACTGTCTTCTAACGGGACTGTGAGCTGTACATCGAGGGGAAGGATCCCACCAACGGGTCTATCATTTCTTGTAGCAATTCCTTGATTTTTTTTATGACTATTTGTATATGCTTTGATGTAATTTGTTATATGTTGTGAGAAAAGTTTGTTATGATAATTAAACTACTCAATAATTATTCCAGCGTATCGGTCAGTTTCGTTCCAAAATATCTATATAATCACTGTTATAGTTTTTCCCACGTCTGTGTGTTAAACTGTCGTCACTTGAATGTGCGTGCACGTGAGTGGATAAAGATACATTAATATATATATATATATATATATATATATATATATATATATATATATATATATATATATATATATATATGTGTGTGTGTTTAGACTGTCTGACTCCTCTAAATCTGTCGTAGAAGATAGGCAGAGAGAGAGAGAGAGAGAGAGAGAGAGAGAGAGAGAGAGAGAGAAGATTTCTCGATCTCAGAGACAGCCTCTATCACATTCTACCATCTCACTCGTGGAAATCTATTTCTATTATCATCTCTCACTGGGACTATCACTTATTCTAATCTATTCAGAAGGGACCAACCCTAGTCTTAATTCTCCTATCAAATATCTACGACAATCACATGTGGTTACGTACATCTCCCAGACGGATTTCTCAGACAGACAGACCGCGAACCCAGGTTGTCACTTGCCTGTTTCTCGCTGGCCCCGGAAATGAATTACGTCAAAGTTGCTATTCCTCTTCACGTTTACTGTCTGCATCAAAGGTGGCTAGACGCTTTAAACGATAAAAGTATTATCCGCTGACCTGTCTAATTAGCCTTGTAATACTGTACCACGATTCACATGGTGAAAACGGATGTCGCAGCCATATAGGCCAACCGTGTGAGGGTAGCCCAGAAAAAACGTGCATCTCGAAAGTCAAGTGTGGATGTGCAGCCTGTATTGTCTTCGGGCCTTGTATGTCGGTCATGCAACAGAACTTTTCTTGCTCGCATTGGCTTGATCAGCCATATGCGCACCCACTTAGAACGAACTGTATTACGAGAGATGTCGATGGTCCTCATCGAATACGATGGACAAATCATCATTACGATTCACATGGTGAAACGTAAACAAGTCTGGGAGTGACTAGGCAAACATGTTGGTGCATAAAATATGCCAAATAATAGGAAGATGAGTGTGGAAAACAAAAGAAATAAATCGGTAATGCAGGAGAGAACGAAAAATGTAGAAGGACATACATAATATCGTCACAATGACTAGGTAACTAATTTACAGTCGATTACATTGTTGCTTTTCAGTAGTACAAAAAGGGAAGGTAAACAATTTGTGGCGTCATATGGGGGGGGGGGGGGGGGGGGGGGGGGGGGGGGGGTGGGTCCTGGTTTTGTGGTGACAAAATGTGAAAAGCGGGCAGGGGGTTAAAGAAATGGCAAAAACATTATGTGACGTTGTATGTGGACGACACCCTTTTCTTATATCTACACAAGCACCCACTTCACCCATTTATGAAAGTTGGTAGCTTTTTGGTTGTTGTTTTTGTTGTTATCCATGTTTCAGAGTTATACATTTGAATTGAAGATTCTGATTTTTGTGTTGGACTTGATTAGTTTTTATCTCCAAATATTTCTCGGCTCCTCTATCCTTGTGTATTCTTGTTTTAATATCATTATCTGTCCCTCCAACTTTGTCTATATTGCTACAAGGTATATGTATGAGTCTACATTTTTTAGTGGTGTTTCTTCAAATGCAGTGCTATTAACATTCCTGCATTTACTTTCATTATCATCTGTTTTCTCCCTCTGTATTTTCTAATTCACTTTACCAAGAAATTTGTATAGTCTGAGTCTCTCTGTCAATTCCAGTTTTTAGTCAATTTTCTTTTTAAAAAGCAGTCTTTATGTCTGAGTTATATGTCCATGTCATGTCTATCTCTTCCTGACTCTCTATGTATCTCAGTTTTCATGTCAAAGTTGTATGTCCGTGTCATGTCCCTCTTTCTTTGTCTCTCTATGTATCCCAGCCTTCATGTCAAAGTTGTGTGTCCCATTCATGTCAATCTCTCTGTGTCTCTACGTATCTAAGTCTCTAGCGTGGAAGTTAAATATCGATCTCTTGTCTTTGTTCCTGGATGTACATATAGTTTTCTATGAACAGAATTGGATAGAAACATAATCAGTGTCTGAGTCAAATTTCCAGGTCACGGACAGCGTCTAAGAGGTAAGAAAGTGACATTGAATGAGCTCATCGATCTAATTATAGTATCTTTTATTGATGGGCCATTTAGTTTGAACTTATTTCATTTAAGCTGCCACATCTTTCTGTCCTGTACTGTTCCATCAATGTCGTCCTTATCTCCTTCACGTCTGCATCTTATTCCCTTCTTCATGTGTTTTGTGGTCTCTTTTTATTTCTCTAACTCTAGGGAGGGATTCGAGCACAAAGGCTATCTTGTAAGGCTTTCAACTGGCTTTTTGGCCTACCCACCGCCATCGTGTTATCCTTATATCTTGTTCTCCTGGCACCTGCCTGGTTCTTGTCACCAATTCTTCAGGTGATCTTGTCATAGCATGTCAATTCGTCTGTTTGTTTTCCGTGTTTCACAGCTATACAATAATACTGCTTTGATATTTGATTTGAACATACTTATTTTTATATATGACTACATCCCATGTGATGTCCTTACATTTCCCAGCACACTGAAGGATTCTCTTGCCTCATGTTATCTCACTGCCAGTTTGAATAATCTCATTATTATTTTTGTTCAGCTTGGCCTTACACCCGAGCCACGCTAAATAATATCGGCTCTTGAACCCCTTCTCTGTCCATGAGCCTGAACATATCTATTAAATCTGCTATGGTGTTCAGACAGTAGCTGATCTGATGATGACTGAACAGCAACGATATCTTCAACATGTTCATATCAAACGATTTGGTCGTAGTTATCAATGACGATTCCAGGAATACAGTTTTATAAGTTGGTCATATGATGAATATATTCTTTTAAGGGATAAAGTAAGAAAGATAACGTTCGTGACTGGTGTTTGTTTAAGTTTGAACCACTTATTAAGCCGTGAAGCCGCCATTTTGTGTGTCGACCGACGTGAGTTGCTGCAGCTTGGTTTTGTTGCGAGAAGATGAATTCTAAGATTGGAACTCTTGACATCTAACATATCTCCAAGATTGGGAAAAGTTGTTCAAGAGCTGTCAACATCACGCCTGGCTCACATGTCAGCAGAAAATGAGAGAAACGTGACATTTGAATTAGAAACTTGACTATCGAATTAGAAACTTAAGTTTGATTGGTCATGAAAATTAAAATTTAATTGAAAATAGCGGTGTCGACCCGCAAGTTTACGCTGTGGGTGCTTTTAGCATAGGACTATTTTCTCACTCATGTTGTGTGTGTGTGTGTGTGTGTGTGTGTGTGTGTGTGTGTGTGTGTGTGTGTGTGTGTGTGTGTGTGTGTGTGTGTGTGTGTGTGTGTGTGTGTGTGTGTGTTGTGTGTGTGTGTGTGTGTGTGTGTGTGTGTGTGTGTGTGTGTGTGTGTGTGTGTGTGTGTGTGTGTGTGTGTGTGTGTGTGTGTGTGTGTGTGTGTGTGTGTGTGTGTGTGTGTGTGTGTGTGTGTGTGTGTGTGTGTGTGTGTGTGTGTGTGTGTGTGTGTGTGTGTGTGTGTGTGTGTGTGTGTGTGTGTGTGTGTGTTTATTGTTTTCCTTCAACGCAAAGGAAAGTTGAAAGCTTGTTTTCAATAATCAGGTATTCCGGAAATACAAATATCCATCTAAAAAGGGATACGTAAGTTTTGCACGATGCACTCATTTAAAAACTCTATGATCTGATGTGATAAACGCTGGATATGATGAAGAAGTGGAACAAATTATTTTTTTATAAAATGAAATAAATGTAAAAGATAAATCCAGTTTACTTATTTTTTGTTGTTGGTTTATTCTTTCTTTAAAGTGCGTGTGTCTTTTTGTGTGAGTTATTTCGTGTAGAGATACTTTCATAAATGGTTGCTTGCGTAGATCAGAATGACTGGAGTATTGCAACAAGGTCACCCAAGATACTTAATTGACCTAGATAGGTAGCCACAATGCTACAATCCGGCGAATTTGCACAGGTGGTTCTTGAATCACACACTGCAGTCTTTTATGCTTCTTATCAGAAGCTTTCGTTATGACTCTCGGATAAGAACCCTTCAGATACAATATTACGGATCCGAGTTTATCACGTATGCATGTCTGCTCACAAGCAGGTCAGATTTGCTTTTCTCAGGACTCTTGGCAGAGTTGTAGATAGAAGGATAATGATGCTTCTACCTCGACGGAGTGTCACAAGATATTTCATAAGTCAAGAACAATGCTGAATGAATCTGAGCACGTTAACATTTTATCTAACCCGCTGTCTTTTGTGAAGATGTAGCCTATATTATACGATTTAGATCGTTCAAGCCCCCAGATAATTTAATTCAGCGAAATTCCTCTTATTAGCTCTCTCTCTCTCTCTCTCTCTCTCTCTCTCTCTCTCTCTCTCTCTCTCTCTCTCTCCATATATATATATATATATATATATTATATATATATATATATATATATATATATATATATATATATATATATATATATATATATATATATATATATATATATATATAAGGCAAAGTATGTTTCTATGTTCTTAATACAAATCCGCATGCTTTTTTATTTCTTGATGAATTTTGGCACAGATTCTCTTTAGGTATCGCCGGGGTACGCCATGCAGTTATTTTCTAATTTAGTATTGCAGTTATGACATTATGATTACAGTTTTTCGTAACAAATGTAAACATATCAGGGGCTATAATCATTGAATAAAAATTCATGAGTAATCAAGGGAAGTAATACAAATCTAAAAACTATTGTTTTGTTTTTGTGACAACTGCCATACTTTTCCACATTTTACAACAAAGTTCAAAATAAATACCCATACACTTTTAATTTAAAGGAAAATTTAAAAAAAAAAAAGCAATGACTATACAATGTGGATCCGTATCCGAATAAAAGTAAGACTCACCACGTGGTGTGCTTTATTTTTTTAGTGCGTAATACAGGGCCGTACAGTACCTAACTGATCAAGGGAAACAATCAAATTAAAAAATCAAGGGAAACAATCCAAACAATAACATTATTATTAAACGTCGTTATTCACAACGTCACATTTCTTTATTTAAACTTCTCTTCTTCTTCTTCTGCGTTCGGTTTGTAGTCATGCTAAATCTGCAGGCCTGTCGCCAGGACGAAGTCCACAGTCTTTTCCAGGTCGGCGCGGCAGCCCCATAGCTTCTGCTGGAGCTCATCACCTTTTGGCCAGGTCGCACGTCGCAATTTATCATGGGTTGGACAGTTCTGGAGAATGTGTTCTGGAGTCTGGATATCAGTTCCACATGGGCATTCATTCGTGTGGGATATCTTGAGGCGATAGAGATGTCCAAGTAATATGCAATGACCAGTTCTCAGGCGGAAAATTGTCGTCTGTTGGTGTCTGTTTAGGTGGTGGATTGGGTCATCTCTGCTGTATGTATCCCCTTCCTCCTTCCACTGATTTTTGTACTTGTTGTGGATGATGGTTTTTGCTTCCCGATAGGGCAATGGGTGGCTGTATTGTTCCATTTTACTGCCACTTCTTGATAGAGCATCTGCTTTCTCATTACCAGCGATTCCACAATGGGCAGGTAACCACTGAAGGGCAATGGTTGATGACCTTTGGATGATGTTAAGCTCAGATCTGATCTCATTCATCATGTTATCGTTTCTGGTGTTTTGTATTGATTTAAGTAATGATCTGCAGTCAGTGAAGATTACTATCTTAGCTTGTGGCTGCTGTTCAGGTCTGGTGAGGATCTTCAGGGCTTGCAGTAGTGCCATAGCTTCTGCCCTAAAATTGGAGATCTTTCCAGTTGGGAAGGCCTTTCGGATGATCTTTCCATTTAGGAATCTTATAAAAATGCCTCCTCCACCGTTCTTTACTGCCCCCTCAGCAGATCCATCTGTGTATGCATGTGTCCACTCCTTCGGGTTGTACTTTTCTTCAATCATTTCTTGAGCCAAAGTTTTTAGTTGTTGAGGGGTCAGGTGGCCTTTCTTTTTTATTTCAGGGACTTCTGTGATGATAGATATATTTCCATGGCAGTCGTCTGGCTCCTCGTAATCAATTAACATTTCAATCTCAGTAGATCGATTTGGCAGGAGGTCTTCATGGCATCGATGCAGATGTTTGGACATGTTTAGGAAGCTGGTTCTTTTCAGCCTGTTCTTTGTCACACTATGGAGTTTGGCATGCATTGGATGACTTGGCATTCGTAGAAGCTTCTCACTGTGAGTGAATACCTTTTCCTCACGTCTGTCATCAAGAGAGCGGATGTTGGTGTATCGCTCCATTGCCTGGATTGGAGAAGTCTTCATCCCTCCAGTGATTAGTCTAAGGCCTGAATTTTGCACTTTCCCTAGACATTCTGTGTTTGTTTTAGATGCTGTGGCCCAGGCTGACATGCCATATTCAAGTACAGGTCTGACTGTGCCTGTATAGACTTTTTTAAGTATGTTGGTATTTGCTCCCCAACTTGTGCCAGCCAGTTTCTTCATAATAGAGAGCTTTCTTATTGCTCTCTGTTCTACTGCTTTTATGTGCGGCTTCCAGGTGAGTCTCTTATCCAACTTGACTCCTAGGTATGTTGGGTTTTCCACGATTGGAAGTTCACTTCCATTTAGCTGCAGTTTGATCGTTTCTCGGCGATTTGACAGAGAGAAGCAGGTTGCTACTGTCTCGGAGAGGTTTATCTGTACTCCCCACTCTGATGCCCATTTACCGATGGTATTTAGCGCTGCTTGCATCCTGAACTTCGCAGTAGGCAAATGATCAGCAGCACACCAGGCAGCAAAATCGTCAGCATGAAGAACCCTGGAGATGTGCCCGGACAGTTTCTCTGCAATATCAATTATTTAAACAAACACTAATGGTTTATGGGAAATTTTTTTATTTTTTTTTTAGTATTTAAGTTATTATTACTATTTATATCAAATTGAGTTACATTTGATCAAGCAGTTTCTGTTTATTTAGCAAATATGACAAAGTTTATCAGAGATTAATATCTTCGTAACTAACACATAACCTGAAGGTCTTTTATATTTGGACATGCGCCGTAATATAACCGGGTAGGTTGAACGGGACTCGCTTCGCCAAAACGAGGCAAAATTTTATTTTTAAACAAAATCTTCATAACTGAATCAGACCGCAACATCGTTTATTAAGAATAAGGTCTTTATCACATTGCTGGACCGAAGGGTATCCTATAATTGGACATGTGGTAATCTTAAATGAGCACAATAAGGCAACATTTAATTATTTTTTTGGTCATAACAAAAAAGAAATAAGAAACGAGCTCAAAGCTAAACAATACACAATTTTGCCTTTATGTAGCCATGTGTCCTAATATAACATGCGTTATCCATATTTCTAGGTTGAGTAGGTCGTGTCTCACCGAAAATAGAAACTTTTATTTTAGTATTTATGACAGAAAATAATAATCGTGTTTTTTTTAACAAGCAATAATGTATATATGTTTGAAAAGAACGTGCTATGAAAAACAGTATTAAGAACGTTAAAAACGGATGAGTTGGACTATTCTTGGTGCGCCAGGTCGGAAAAGGAAAACGTGTCTTATTAATTTGCTTCCTGCTAAAACTTGGAAGCAGAATAAAATTTCTTTTGCTATTCCATCGATATATTTACATACAATTCCAGAAGAGAAAGTTTGTAAAAGCACATGCCAAACTCCAACACCACAACACATACTCCCAATACAGAGTTCAATAACAAACACACAACACATTGGAACAAAACTCTTGTACCAGTGTGGACACACAAATTTACACTTCACAAAGACCTTCAAAAATACAAAAGAAATAGAACAGATCTACAAGAATATAATAAAATAAGAAATGAAACATTCACTCAATCAACAATACAGTTTAAACAACGGAATAGGAAAACAAATATTTAACTATAACAAAATAAGAATTAAAACATCATTCATTCACTCAATCAACAATACAGTTTAAACAACGGTATAGGAAAACCAATATTTAACTATAATAAAGCAAAAATGGTCATGTTCAAGTAGTAAATAGAAAAAAGTAACTTGAAAGATGGAACCGCTAACGAAGCATCACTGGGCTGTGTCCTTTCACAGTTCACTCTGCGAGGTGATGGAGCAGTTCAGATGGTCAATGGTTCGATTTCCTGGCAAACCTATCACTTTATGCTTCTCTTCTGTTGTCTGCTGACCTCCTACTCTCTGCCTTACGAGGGTTTGCTATTTGCCTATATTCGTTCATTTATTTATCTCTCACTAACATTGTCTCGGGCTTCCTTCATTATGTATTACTATAGCAGTCCCAGCAATGTGTGCGGCAAACCTCGCGCATACTTCAGAATGCAAGAATCAGTAAGCGCAGACCTTATATACATTCAGTAAGCGTAGACCTTATATACATTCATTGACCTTACTGTTGTTTGGACGATCATTGACAATCGTAAAACAGACAGATAGCCAGGCAGACAGACAGGCAGACAGTCGGACAGGCATGCAAGCAGACAGTCAGACAGAATTGCAGACAGACAGACAGACAGGCATGCAGACACATACAGACTGACCGGCAGGTAGATAAGAAGGTAGCTAGCTAGCTAGAAAACAATGGCAACATAACATTACTAGCTCTCATTAAACGATGACAACATAACAACACTAGCTCTCACTAAACATCAAAACACATAACGACCAAATCTCACTCAACAATGACAACAACAACACTAGATCTCACTCAACAATGACAACAACAACACTAGATCTCACTCAACAATGACAACAACACTAGATCTCACTCAACAATGACAACAACACTAGATCTCACTCAACAATGACAACAACAACACTAGATCTCACTCAACAATGACAACAACAACACTAGATCTCACTCAACAATGATAACAACAACACTAGATCTCACTCAACAATGACAAGAACAAGACTAAATCTCACTCAACAATGACTACTACACTAGATCTCACTCAAAAATGACAACAACAACATTAGATCTCACTCAATAATGACAACAACACTAGATCTCATTAAACAATGACAACAACACTAGATCTCACTCAACAATGACAACATAACAAAACTAGATCTCACTCAACAATGACAACAGCACTAGATCTCACTCAACAATGATAACAACAACATTAGATCTCACTCAACAATGACAACTACGCTAGATCTCACTCAACAAAGACAACATAACAACACTAGATCTCACTCAACAATGACAACAACAATAGATATCACTCAACAATGGTACCAACAACACTAGATCTCACTCAACAATAACAACAACACTAGATCTCATTCAACAATGACAACATAACAAAACTAGATCTCACTCAACAATGACAACCACACTAGATCTCACTCAAAAATGACAAGAACACTAGATCTCACTCAACAATGACAACATAACAACATTAGATCTCACTCAACAATGACAACATAAAAACACTATATCTCACTCAACAATGACAACAACAACACTAGATCTCACTCAACAATGACAACAACACTAGATCTCACTCAACAATGACAACAACAACACTAGATCTCACTCAACAATGACAACAACAACACTAGATCTCACTCAACAATGACAACAACATTAGATCTTACTCAACAATGACAACTACACTAAATCTCACTCATCAATGATAATAACAACACTAGATCTCACTCAACAATGACAACAAACACACTAGATCTCACTCAACAATGATAATAACAACATTAGATCTCACTCAACAATGACAATAACACTAGATCTCACTCAACAATAACAACAACACTAGATCTCACTCAACAATGACACCATAACAACACTAGATCTCACTCAACAATGACAACCACACTAGATCTCACTCAACAATGACAACAACACTAGATCTCACTCAACAATGACAACATAACAACACTAGCTCTCACTAAACATCAAAACACATAACGTACAAATCTCACTCAACAATGATAACAACAACCCTAGATCTCAATCAACAATGACAACAACAACACTAGATCTCACTCAACAATGACAACAACACCAGATCTCACTCAACAATGACAACAACACTAGATCTCACTCAACAATGACAACAACAACACTAGATCTCACTCAACAATAACAACAACACTAGATCTCACTCAACAATGATAACAACAACACTAGATCTCACTCAACAATGATAACAACAACACTAGGTCTCACTTAACAATGACAAGAACAACAATAGATCTCACTCAACAATGACAACAACACTAGATCTCACTCATCAATGAACAGCACTAGATCTCGCTCAACAATGATAACAACAACACCAGATCTCACTCAACAATGACAACAACACTAGATGCCACTCAACAATGATAACAACAACACTAGATCTCACTCAACAATGATAACAACAACACTAGATCTCACTCAACAATGACAAGAACAACAATAGATGACACTCAACAATGACAACAACACTTGATCTGACTCAATAATGACAACATAACAATACTATATCTCACTCAACAATGACAACAACAACACTAGATCTCACTCAACAATGACAACAACACTAGATCTCACTCAACAATGACAACAACACTAGATCTCACTCAACAATGACAACAACAATACAAGAGCTTACTGAATGTGACGAACGTCTAGTTTGACAAGTGAATTTTCCCTGATATGATGGATGATTTAAAGGGACCTTTAGCTTTTCATAACATTAGAACCCCTGAACATTTGTTGTAACCTTTCGTTTCGCCAGAGCGAACCGACCGGAACTCATTTAGTATGCGGCACGAGATCAAAGAGACAGACTGAGGGATTTCAGGGGAGACTATCGGCGCTATCAAAGACAGTAGTGGTCCCTGAAACGATTTCGCATCTCGGTGTTAAGCACGGAACCGATCGCAGCCAGAGCGAACGGGGAAAGCTGACGCAAGCAGCGAGCGAAGATACGAGAGGCCAGGGCGGCTTCTCTCTTTGGATTTGGCGGTCAGATCCCCCAAAGTCATGAGATCAAAAAAGCTGTCAAAGTTCTCATGTCCCACTCATCTTGCATTCCAGTTGTAGATATACAGATCACTTAGAAATACACTTCATCATTCGCTGGCCAGAACTTGATAGAAGCACTAGCGATATTTGAAATCTTGCTAGATTATCCCATGGATTTTATACATATTTGCAGTGAATTCTATTCTGTGCAAAGCGGTAATATATATATTGTGTAAAGTGATCAGTGGTCGAGTTCATTCATTATATTTCATTGGATTTTGTGTTAATTTAAATCTATTAAATTAAACCGTCTCAATAGTTCCAGTTGTAAATATAATGATCTATCTATTATATTATTTCAAAAGATAATAGATGCTTAAATTAACTTTTAAAGTCGCGAAGGAACTTATAATTAATAAATTAAGTTAAGTCCTAGTTTTATAGATGTGTGTTTTTAACCACTAGAATTCGCGCAGTGTTTATTAAATACATAATTAAATACTCGAGTGTATTATAGGCTTAACGGGAAATTTATCGCGCGCTTAGAAGATTATTTGTTTTAAAGTATGATTATGTTGTTATGGGTTTTCTATCTTTTTCTCTAGATTGATCACCTTTTGCAATCCCAGCAATAACGAAATCTTTCAGAGTTTCCATACTCGGTTCTTAAACTTCCAGACAGTTTGATGAGACATTTTTTTTAAAGTAAATCTTGTGGTGGTCCGGTACGGCCTGGCTAGCATAATTACACGAAGGAAAGCCTACCCAAGATCATTTGATTATTATCATCAAATTAAATCTGTAAGATAAACTGGAAGATGAACAGTGCCAGTAGCGATAGTTTATATACTGCTCTATTGTGAGAGATTACCGATTTACTTGAATGTGACCGAGCCTAGTTTTTCCTCACTGGATTAAAAACTTTCCCGGTCAGTGGCTAGCATCACGCAGTGAAGGATTATACCATCACCTCATTTTTCACCCCTATGTCGAACCGCGTCAGTGCCATCCCATAGACTCGTTTCTTTATAATAAAACACAAGAACTCTTAGAACTTCAAGTCCGGCGATAAGCGGGGATATTTGCTCTCAGTGAATCCTCGCATTATCTGGGGCGGGACATAGAAGGACTAGACGGTTGTCATACGTCAAGAGTTAATTATTGTGTTTATCATTCTAAGGGATTGTCTGATGCTGCAACTCGGTAAGTGTGTGGTGTATATGAGTGTGGATCCGCACAGTGTGCATGAATGACAGGAAATTTAATCTTTTTTCTTTTGTAACCCTGTTGTTAACTTTCTTGCCTAGTAATATAATTTTTCTGTATCCCCTGCATTGTTCCTTTAAGGGGGAGTTAATAATTGGTTAACTCTGTTTAAACCCCCCTCCTTTCCATTTGCTTAGTAAAGGGAAGAACAGCTGGGAAGAACAGGTTTTTTCTATCACCTATACCTAACTTTGTAACACCTCTTTCAGAGCAATTAACTTTACTGTTAGGTTAACTTACTTATGTTCCTGATATTATCTATCTTTGGACTGGGTTTATCTTTGTGTAATAAGCGGGAAGGGCTTAGTCGATACCAATCTTCTTCACCCCTCCCAAACTTGTTATTTGCATTTGTGTACTTACGATAATTTATGTAATACCTGATATTTGTTAGTGGTTGATGTGGTCTCACTCAACAATGACAACAACAACACTAGATCTCACTCAACAATGACAACAACAACACTAGATCTCACTCAACAATGACAACAACAACACTAGATCTCACTCAACAATGACAACAACAACACTAGATCTCACTCAACAATGACAACAACACTAGATCTCACTCAACAATGACAACAACACTAGATCTCACTCAACAATGACAACAACACTAGATCTCACTCAACAATAACAACAACACTAGATCTCACTCAACAATAACAACAACACTAGATCTCACTCAACAATGACAACAACACTAGATCTCACTCAACAATGACAACAACAACACTAGATCTCACTCAACAATGACATCATAACTTGTACTCCTGTATCAACAGATTGTGCTGTCAGTTATTAAGGTCCTTAAAACATGTTGGAAATTTTTCAATCTATTGATTTTTTTCTCCCTGCCAGACAAAAGTATCTTCTCGAGCCTCTTGTATTTTTGCCGATGATACAGCAATCTTGTCGTGTATGGCACACAGACAGCATGCAAGTCACTGGTTAATTATAGTTGAGTAATCTTATTACGGGCGATTTACGTGCCACCCAATCGGATTAGAATCTCTGTAGTCAACGAACGAATAGGAAAATGGATGAACAACTAACATAACACCGTTATTTATTGTACAAGATAGGTCTGAATGTGACTCTGTGTTTATTCGCTGATAACAGTAGATAGATAAACACACAGCCAAATTAATGGACAGGCAGATAGTCAGACACATAGGCAGACAGACAGATAGCCAAGACAGACAGATAGACACGACAGACAAACAGACAGATAGACAAGACAGACAGATTGACAAGACAGATATACAGAAGGATAGACAGACAGATAGACAAGACAGATAGATAGACAGACAGACAGACAGACAGATAGACAAGACAGATAGACAGACAGATAGACAGGCAGATAGACAAGACAGATACACATGACAGATAGAAAGAAAGATAGAGAGACAGATAAATAAGACATTTACACAGACATATTAATATTGAAATATAGACAGACAGTGATAATGGAAGATAGACAGATAGGCAGTGAAATTGAATGATAGACAGATAGACAGTGATATTGAAAGATAGACAGTGATATTGACAGATAGACGGTGATATTGAAAGATAGACAGATAGACGGTGATATTGAAAGATAGATAGACAGTGATAATGTAAGATAAACAGATAGACAGGGATAATGAAAGATAGACAGACAGTGATACTAAAATATAGATAGATAGACGGTGATATTGAAAGATAAAAAGACGGTGATATTGAAAGATAGACAGACAGTCTGTGATAGTGATATATAGACAGACAGACGGTGATATTAAAAGATAGACAGTGATATTGATAGATAAACAGACAGACGGTGATAGTGAAAGATAGACACATAGACGGTGATATTGAAAGATAAAAAGACAGTGATATTGAAAGATAGACAGACAGACGGTGATATTGAAAGATAGACAGATAAACGGTGATATTGAAAGATAGACAGATAGACGGTGATATTGAAAGATAGACAGACTGACTGTGATATTGAAAGATAAACAGACGGTGATATAGAAAGGTAGACAGACGGTGATATTGAAAGATAGATAAACAGTAATATTGAAAGACGGTGATAGTAAAAGATAGACAGATGGGTATAGCGAAAGATAGATAGACAGACGGTTTTATTCAAATATAGGTAGACAGTGATATTGAAAGATAGATAGGCAGTGATATTGAAGGATAGATAGACAGTGATATTGAAAGATAAATAAACAGACAGTGATATTGAAAGATAGATACATATTGGAAGATATAGACAGTGATATTGAAAGATAGATAGACAGCGATATTGAAATATAGACAGTGATATTGAAAGATAGATAGACAGTTACATTGAAAGATAAACAGGCAGGCGGTTAAATAGAAAGATAGAGAAACATATGGTGATAGTGAAAGGTTGACAGACAGACGATTATGTTGAAAGATAGATAAGCAGACAGTGATATTGAAAGATAGATAAAGATACAGCGATTTTGAAAGATAGATAATATAAAGTGATATTGAAAGAAAGACAGATAGAGTGTGATATTGGAAAAAGACACATAGATGGTGATATTGAAAGATAGACAGATAGACAGTGATAATTGAAGAACGAACGAACGAACGAACGAACGAACGAACTTTATTTTCAAAGGATTGAGAATTGGGCACGCAGGCCCGTCTGACATTCTGCCCTTCCTTTCTCTCGTCTTTTATACTGATTTCATTTATTCTCACATACATTTTACCCATCAATGTCAAGGAACTCAACGTTGTAAAGGTAAAATAATAGCATACTCACATTCACAGTATCTAATTATAAACATGAAATAAAATATGTTGAAAAGTACAAACTAAGTATTACCATGAAACAAAATATGTGGAAAAGCACTAACATCATCATTAAACCTACATTCGATATTATATTATTTGTTCGGAAAAATAATCACATTAGGGGGGCAAATAATCAGAACTCATACGTATTCCAAAAGTTTACGATTGTATGAATAGGGACTGAGGTTGTTATGTTTTAGATAATGTGGAAGATAGTTCCAAAGATGAGAAGCAGAGTAAGCTAAGCTTTTCTTGAATAAGTCAAGCCTAGGCTTGGGCACTTGTATTTTGTTAAGACGTTGACTGCATCTTTCATTGTATTTGAACATTGGCCACAGATATGTTGGAGCATTCTGTGACAGGATTTTGTGAACAAATTTAGCTTTGTTGAACAGAAATCGCTTTCTTAGATTCAGTATTTTGAGATCTTTATATAGATCTACACACTGTGTTTGGCAGTTGTCAGAAACTAGTCGCACTGCACGCTTTTGTAGTGAATGGAGTCTTTTTGTGTTGGACATAGAACAACCATCCCAGATTGTGGAGCAATAGTCAAGGTTTGTTTGTATGTGAGATATATAGAACAATTTTCGTGCATCTTCATCTAGGAAATGTTTGATTTTAGTTAAGTGGTAAACTTTCTGTGCCGTTTGCTTGATCATTGCATGTACATGTGAGTTCCAATTTAGATGCTGGTCAACGACTATTCCTAGAGTTTTATGTTCATTAACGTTTTCAATTGGTGTGGTACCAATGTAGATCTGAAGTGTTGTTTTCTCTGAATTTTGTAATTTTTGTCCAGTTGATATTAACATGCACTTTGTTTTAATTATATTTATTAGCATGCGATTTCTGATGCTCCAATTAATCAGATTATCTGTATCTTTTTGTAACGATAGTTCGAGTGTGCTGCAACTTGTATCACTCGTGTAGACAGTACAGTCATCAGCAAATAGGTCACAGGATGCGTGCTCGACGTGTAGTGGAAGGTCATTAATGTATATGGCAAAAAGTAGAGGCCCAAGAATAGAGCCCTGAGGAACGTCGGTATTTATTACGGTTGGGTTTGAACAAGAGTTATTGTAAGAAACTACATGTTTTCTGTCTGACAGGAATGATTTAATTATCGTCACTAGTTGAAGGTTTACTTTTGATGTTTCTAGTTTTCTAATTAAAATAGCGTGATCTATCATATCAAATGCTTTTTTAAAGTCTACAAAAACTGTCCCACATATGTTATCGTTATTAATATTTAAGTGCCAGTTGTCAATCATCTTAGTTAGAGCTGTGTGACATGAATGTTTAGGTCTAAACCCCAACTGACTATCAATTAGCAAGCCGTTGTTAACTAGGTGTTGTAGTGTTATTTTATGTATGTGTTTTTCTAGTGGTTTGGATATCGATGATATTAAGGAGATTGGCCTATAGTTACCAAGGTTATTATTGTCGGAAGAGCCAGGTTTTAAGAGAGGATATACCTTAGCGACTTTAAAGTGCCACGGAAAGTAACTCCGTGCGATACATTGATTGTATATGTATGTAAGCGAATCACTAATAGCTGGAGCCGCATAACGCAGTATTCGATTACTGACTCCGTCAAGTCCTGATGAGTTATTATCTTTAAAACCTAGAAGATAGTTATACACTTGATTAACTGTCATAAACGGAATGTTGGATGGGATTGTGTTGGTATATTTGTTCTCACAAAATACTGACAGCCTGCTTAAGTCATAAGGTGAATTTGGTATTGTAGATTTAAGACTGTTTATTTCTGCCTGAAGGTAATTGCTGAAGTCTGTGCAAGTAAATGAAGTATTAGGGGTTGACGAGACTGACAGATTTCGCTTGTTCGCTAAAGTGTTGATTTCTTTCCATATATCTTTACTGTTTGTTTTGTTCTGAACCAAATTTTTAAAGTAATTTTTTTTTCTACGAATTAAATATTGCACGTTGTTCCTCTGTGCTCTGTACATGTTAAAGTCCTTGTTTTTTGTGAGCTTGATCTCTCTGCCTCATGGCGTCTAGCACTGCTTGTGTGATCCAAGGAGATTTGACCTGTCGTTTCACACGAACTTCTTTAGTTGGTGCGTGGTTATCAAACACACAAAGAAAGATACGTGTCCAATGGGCAATGGCGTCATCGGGATCAGAAAGCTGGTAAACACTGGCCAGAGTTGCAGTTCGCAAATCATGTAAAAATAGTTCACGGTTGAAATTTTTAAAACTTCTAAATTTAATACTGATATGTTTATTTCTTGGAGCTTTATATTTATTCTTTGACCACGTGCAACATATAGGATAGTGGTCACTCATCGCGACAGTAGGAACAGAGCATTCTATAATGTTTTCTGCACAGGTGACGTACATGTTGTTACCCTGGTAGGCTGGTTGACTATTTGTTTTAGGTTGTATGATAGTATGAAGTTTTCCCACGTTTGGTTTGTGTTGTGCATGTCGATGTTGAAATCGCCTAGAAGAATAATTTCTTTGGCAGTGGTTAATACTTTATCCATCATAGTGGTGAAATCTTCATACCAGATGGCTCCTGCACTGGGATTTCTATAAAGATACCCGACTAGAAATTGTCCCTGAGTCGGTAGTTTCATTTCTAACCATATGCACTCGGTCTCTGCTGTCTCTAAATCGCTCCTGCGACGATAAGTAATAGAAGTGGAAATATAAACTATTGTACCTGTTTCAACGAGTAGCTTTCTACTTGTGTCTCGCCGAACAGTTTTAAAGCCGTTTAGGGTAATTTCATCATCTGATATTTTGTCGTTTAAACGACTTTCGGAAAGTCCAAAAACATGAAAATTTTTATTCAGAATTCGTGTAAGCTCAGGAAGTTTGCCTAATAAATGGTAAATGTTCAGGTGCCCCAGCCGTAGGACATCCTTAATTAGCCATTGTGTCTGATAGGTATGCATTTTATTTTGGCGAGTGGTTTAAAAATGAAAATAACAAAAGCAGTTTTAAATACGAAACCCACGAAAATTTAAACTAATTAACGTCACCAAGAAATTGAAAATACAAATGTTAGTACTTAACGTACGAACACTTGGTACAAGTATTGCTTAAAAATTACAATTAACTGAAATTGTCAGTAGTATATTAAAATAGTCACACAAAAGTAGGCACGCACGTTTTCACACCCCAACACTAAAATGCTAACAAAGTAATTAAGCAACACTGAGAGAATACGAATTAAAAATAAATAAAAAAATCAAATAAAAAAAAATCTTGCAAATAAGGAAAAAACTGTCGAAGGCCTGTAGCCAATGAAATTAGAGTGTTTTGAGAAAGTAACAAAGTACTAATTGCTTTATGCGTTACAGTAATCAACTAATTTTCCAGGTGAGAGACGGCTTTGGTCGCAGGGATTAAGTCAATGAAAAAAATGAGTGTACTCATCATCGATAATGGATGTCTCTGTCAGGTATATAGTAGGGCCCGCGTTGCACAGACATAATTAATTCTTGGCTGAGTGACGCAGGACTGAATTGCATCAGGTAGCCAAGTTCTTGGTTTCACTGAGCACGACCAGGAAGGCTACGGGAGGAAGCATGACGACTGTAGAGTTCGTCTGTTGTGGTTCCAACACTTATAGGAGATTTTTGGGTCTGTGACATTGTGTCACTGCTTGTTGAACTGTCCTATAATGTGTTTGTGAGGGGATGTCTTACAGCTAGTGGAGGAAACATAACATCTTAACGTTCGGCTTCTTGGCTGTAGGTGGCGTTCTGTTTGTTGTTAGGTAATTTGTTGGTTACAGGGGCACTTCTTTGAGGGGCGGATAAGGTGTGTTGTGCATTTTCATGAAGGGCTGATCTCATGGTAGATCGGTTTGTGTTCTTTGTGTCTGGTGGGTTGCCGTGTTGCGTTCGCTGCGGGAACTTGATGTTTTTTGCTAGGATGCTGCTACCTAGTTTTGATGTATGTATTTGATCTATGTAAAGGCGTTTCTTTTGGTGCTCCAGAGTTGCTTGTGAAGAAAGGAGTGTTGTTGATAAAGCCAATGTTGTTGTGTTCACAATAGCTCTGGAGTGTCTTGTTGTTGGTGTCGGCTACGCGACGTTGGAAGCCATAGCAAGGCGGAATAATGGATGACATAAAAATGGAGGTGTTAGGAAATTTTTGTTTTATTGTAGTGGTCAGTTTGGAAATCGCCGAAGGGCTAACGCTGTGTCCATTCATTATGTCGTTGATCCCTACATATACTGTTGTTCTTGTAATGTTATGATGTGTGTCGAACCTATTAATTCTATCAATTAATCTTTCAGTTCCAGCTCCAGGTATCGCTAAAACTGAGACAGTTTCCTCTTTTGTAGTAGACATCCTATCATTGTATATGCCTTTTAGGAGTGAGTCGTCAATTATAATATGTGTTGCTATACTACATGGTTGTTGACTCGGCTTTTGTTTTGATTCTTGCTGTCGCCATTGATTTTCTTGGTGTGAATCGTCCTGAATAGTCTGGGTGTTTTCATCGGGTGGTTGTGGTGTCAGTATCTGATCTGGTAGCGGCGTTAATGCCTGTTCATTTTGTACTGAACTCTGGTTAAGGGCGGTAAACCTGTTGCTTACTTTTACACTAATAGGGTAAGCTTCGTGCGCACGTGTATCCTCAACGTTTTTGATGTTACGCTGGTGCTGCTTGCGGCTTCGTTTTATGTATGTTCTTTGGAGGAATCTCCAAAAGCTTCAGGTACTATAAGAGGATGTTCCGAGTGCTTTGTTTTATAAATAGGAAAATCGCTTCGTAGTTGCTCAACGACGTGTTTCATATTGGAATTATCTTCTCTCAGATGCAGTATTTCCTTTTTGCGTAGTTCGTTTTCTGCGCTGATCGATTTATAGACATTAGTCGTCAGATCGGCAATTAGTGTTCGGAGGGTGTCCTCCATTTTGAGCATCAGCTCCTGGCAGCACTGCGCATTTATCATGTGAGTGACTTCTGTTTGATTTTCCCGTGATAATGTTTCATCTGTTTGTGTGCTAGTGTCTTTAGGGCCCATTGGATATTCTATGGCCAGCATAGGTTGAGAAAATGGAGTATTTGCTACTGTGTCGATCATTGGAAAGTCGCGTGCTGCGGGAGGCAAAGTGGATGTATTTGTGGGAGAGTGTATGCTAGAGTTGACGTTGAGGATTTCGCTATCAGCAGGTGAGACGCGGGCAGCTGATGGTGTGATGTCTATTGCGAGCTGGGGTAAACATATTGTCGAGTCCAATGTTTGGTACAAATTATGTTTTATGCAGACTCATTTAAACTGACAAAGTCCGTTTCCAGCCATGACTCAATAGCAGTGGCAGTTCCTTGAGCCATCACCTTGTTTTTAGTATGATAAAGGCGCATAGATAGTAGTGGTGTTGTTATTAAATCTTCTACAAAGGCACCTTGTTTATCTGCTCTCGTCTCGACATGGTCAGTCTGGTAGTGTTTGGTACACGTTGTGCAAAATGCCTCATATTGATATGTAGTGTGGAAGAGTACAGTAGCACATTTACCGCCATTTGCTATTTTGAACGTTAAATCCGACTCTTTGTTACATCCCTGCAGTTTAACGAGAAGAGCTCTGTTTTGGTGTAGGGAGTAATTTTTGATCGTGGTCGGGCGCAATCTACAGTCCCTAGCGGCTTTCATTACCTGCGAGCCATGGCCAATCTCTAAGTGTGACATGTTTACATGCCCACTGGGATTAATTGCCAGTGAAATACATTGATCCGCTGGAAACCTTATCTGTTTAAGAGGGGAGGTAGCCAAGAGAATACACTGGCCGACCGTCCCTTCTTTACAGCGGTCAGTAACGAGTCACGTGGTCATTGTTAAAAGCATTGTAGAAGGCATTTGCAGTAATAAATTCCTGGTATTTTTCAAATACCATCTGTTAAATCAACACAATGTCATTTTCACAAAATTCACAATTCAAAACAGGAATAAACCGATATAAAAATCCTGATACGACGACGCTGTTCTCCCCGCTCGCCACGATCACGTTACATCCTTGAGGGCGGACAAGCCCTGTGATTTAGCATTGTCTATTGTTCCTTAGCCAGAAGGTCACTGTCAGAGTTTGGAATGTGTTACAAATGTTTAAGCAGTTTTCGATATATCGACAAATGGTGGCAGGACACGATGAACGCTCCTACCGTCATTCCATACAGAAAAAACACAATATTAATACGTGAATTTAACACAATTACAAAAAAAAAGACAATTTCATTGTATGTCAAACAAAATCGCCAAAACATAGGTGTATAAACCATCCATATTAAATGGGAACAACTTAGAATAAAATATCCAAAATGTAGAGCCAAATAAAAACACGTCCGCACTGTACTGGATAGCTAGGAGACATATAGACAGATAGACGGTGATATTGAAAGATAGATATATAGACAGTGATATTGAAAGATAGACAGATAGAAAGTGATATTGAAAGATGGACAGATAGACAGTGATAATGTAAGACAGACAAATAGACGGTGATAATGAAAGATAGACATACGGTGATACTGAAATATAGACAGATAGACGGTGATATTAAAAGACAAAAAGACGGTGATATTGAAAGATAGGCAGATAGACGGTGATATTGAAAGATATACAGTGATAATGGAAGATAGACAGATAGACGGTGATATTAAAAGATAGACAGATAGACAGTGATAATGTAAGATAGTCAAATAGACGGTGATAATGAAAGATAGAACTACGGTGATACTGAAAGATAGGGTGATAGACGGTGATATTGAAAGATAAAAAGACGGTGATTTTGAAAGATAGACAGGCAGATGGTGATATTGAAAGATAGACAGATTGTCGGTGATATTGAAAGATAGACATATAGACGGTGATATTGAAAGATAGACAGATAAACGGTGATGTTGAAAGACAGATAGACGATGATATTGAAAGATAGACAGTGATAATGGAAGATAGACAGTGATATTGAAAGATACAGATAAACGGTGATGTTGAAAGATAGACAGACAATGATATTGAAAGATAGACAGACAGACGGTGATATTAAAAGATAGACAGACAGAAAGTGATAGTGAAAGATAGACAGATAGATGGTGACAGTGAAAGATAGACAGTGATATTGAAAGATAGACAGACAGACGGTGATAATGACAAGATAGACAGAAAGGCGGTGATAATGAAAGATAGACAGATAGACGGTGATAATGAAAGATGGATAAACATACAGTGATATTGAAAGATAGATAGACAGTGATATTAAAAAAATAGGTAGACAGTGATAGTGAAAGATAGATAAACAGACGATGATATTGAAAAGTGGACGGGCAGACGGTAACATTGCAAGATAAACAGACAGTAATATTGTAAGATAAAAATACAATGATATTGTAAGATAAAGAGACGGTGGTATTGTTAAGATAGTTAGTAGGTAATATTGTAAGATAGATAGACGGTAATACTATAAGATAGATAGAAAGTAATATTGTAAGATAAACAGACGGAGATATTGTAAGATAGTAGACGGTAATATTGTAAGATAGACAGACAGCGATACAGTAAGATTGATAGACGGTTATATTGTAAGATAAACAGTTGGCAATATTGTAAGATTGATAGACAATGGTATTGTAAGATAAAGAGACGGTAATATTGTAAGATAAATAGACGGTTGGTGTCACATGATGGTGATGATCACGATAATGATGATGATTATGTGTATGAGTGGCAACTAGTAAAGTGTGGAGAGTTCTCTTGAGTAAACAGTATATTATGTAGGCCTGTGTGAAAGAATACTGGTCACTCTGGTTTTACACGAGGGACATAAATAGATGGTGAGTTTGTCTCGTGTAGGGTTTGTGTCAGAAAAACACAGGAGAACAGTTTTAGGGTTGAGTGAGTTGTTTTTTCATTTAGAAGGTGAACGGAAGGTTGTTGCGTGCTGAGAGCTGAGCGGGCTGGCTGTACTGGCTGTATTGTATGGCTGTAGTGTAATTTTCTGAATTGAAGAAAGGAACGAGGATTGCGAATTACATTTTGGTGACAGAATGTTTATCTGTATTTTCGGATGATATCGATGTTCATGACATTATTCATTATGTTCTGTTGTGGGACTAAATTCCTGAGTTTGTCGTTCATTCAAGAATGAATGTGTGATTTACAAGGACCTTTTCATACCGTTAGACATACATACATGCCATCACACAGATTGTTCGCCTCTCAGTACATACTACGTACACCCAATAAAATGCACTAATACTATATGATTCTACAGGAGAAAGACAGCTTGTGTCAATTGGAGGCTCGTCCGGGATGTCGAAATATGCAAGATGTAGAAAAATGTGACTCGGTTCCCCTCATTCAGCAACGGGGAATTCAATCATTACTTCATGATTTTGCTGATGTTCTGACGGACATACCCGGCAGGACGACACTAATGAGTCATGACATCAAATTATTAAATAACCGTCCCATCAGACTGAAACCACACCCTCTACCATTCCATTATAAGACGGTAGTAGAAAGTGAGATAGATGAAAGGCTCCGTTTAGGGATCATTGCACTGTCAGAGTCTCCATATGCATTCCGGTTAGTGATTGTCAGAAAGAAGGACAACTCGTTACCTATCTGTGTGGTTTTAGGCGCATAAACACTATCACAACCACCGACGCCAAACTTTTACCAAATCAGAATGACTTGTTAGCACAAATGTCAAAAGCTCCTTATTTGAGTAAGTTCGACCTTTTTAAAGGCTACTGGCAAGTTCCCCTTACTGAGTCGGCAAGACACGTAACAGTTTTTGTCACCCTAAAAGGTCGGTTCCAGTGGAATTATATGTCGTTTGGGCTTATCAATGCCCCGGCAACATTCGTGCTTATGATGAGAAAGTCACTCTGTGACCGGCCTAATTTAGAAACCTGCTTTGACAATATTTGCCTCTTTAGTAATTCATGTGATCAGGATGTGTGAGGACTGTTGTCGCTTTTGGCATGCCTTAGATTGCATAATTTAACAGCTAGACCCACAAAGGTTAAAATCGGATTCCGTGAACTTGGTTTTCTAGGATATAGGGTAGGGGGGGGGGGGTGCTCAAACCAGAAGACATTACTGTTAAGAAGATTATGAATCTCCAAATTCCCCCTACCAAAACACAAATACGCAGTTTGTTGGGTTTGATTAAATTTTACCACAGAATCATCCCCAGTTCTAGTCTTTGTTTGCCACTCTCTCGTCGTTAACGTGCAAAGGAATGCCAAATATAGTGATAAGGCCGGATGAGTACGATGTGGTATTAAAATAATAAAACGTATTTTCTCTAAACATCCAATTTTTATGTTGTCTAATGTACATCTCTCATTAGTCCTCAGGATGGATGCGTCTTCTGTTGACACAATAGTTGCCTAATGCAAGGGCACCATAATACTCTGCACCTGGTTTTATACGCAAGTCATAAATTATTACCAGCAGAGACTGTCACACAGTGGCTTAACAAGAGTATGTCTAAATAAAGAAACCAGACACTTAGTCTGAGACAGATCTGAGAAATATATTAAGTAGAGATTTTTAAGTGACTGTGGAGGATGAGACTTATAGCTTCAAGGCTGAGAACCTAGATTGACTCTCCCTCGCCACTTGTGACTTGTTTTTATAGCTACTGTCTCACCACCTCTTGCTCCGGTGGAGATAAGGTAACATAAACTAATCTACGACAGACACAACTGCACAACTAAGAATTATAGGTAAAGTGTAAAGAAAGACAAACAGATCCAGTGCATATTTTAAAATTTATTAAACATTTAACAACAATTAATTCCACATCAACAAACGAACAAATCGTGCAAAGTTCGCACAAGCTGAAAAAGAACAAAATTAATTAATGCCAAAATCTATCAAAATTTTGCACACTCGCTTCCACACCTACAGAAAAAAGACACATATGGTTTAAGCAAAACAAATGAGGGGGGGGGGGGAGAGTCCACCCACTGATCCACTGTTAAATTAAACTAAGAAAAACCGTGGTGGTCCACAAACAACTGACTATACTCCACAACTTTTTTCTCTGTCCCGGTTGACCGTACTGAGAAGAAATTTTAACCAAACAAAACTAACTAACAGGTCTCAAGACGCTCCAGGCTGACCTACCTACTAAATTCACCACCACTAAATTCAGCACACTAAAGTCTACCCTCTAAAGTCTGCACATAGCCCTCTGCATCTACTCAGAGGCTCACTTCCCAGATGAATCACAAAAAAGCTACCATTCCTGGGACAAACCCTCTAACACAACTCTCTCTCTCCTCCTTCTGGTTGCTATCGTCTGCTGCTTATTAGGCTCAGATGCGTTACTCTTCGTCAGGTACCTCCTCCCGTTAGTATTTGAGAGGCATGATCTCCTTCTCTCCTCCCCAGAATAATTGATGAAGGAGTAAACAATACAAGGCAAAGTAGCCTGTCGTGTATTGGGCCGTAGGAGCCAAGAGCTCCAAATTCCCGAAAAATTCCACTCGGAGGAGTATGTTTTCCCCAAATTAGGAGACTCCCTGATACGTCACCGTCTTGAAGAAATAGCTAGGGGCGCCTGTTACTGTGTGCGTACCCCAGCTATCAAGTACCGTGATGTCTCTTGCTAAGGGAAGGCAAAGTCCTCTGTAATCGTAGGGGCATACGAAGCCGTGAAAGGCTGAAATAACAATAACCACAAATAAACACCAATACTAAATCCCTAATACACAATCATTAAAAACACACTATTATATAACCCCCGTTTCTCTTTTACCCACCATAAAAAATCAGCCCACGATCTCTCCCCCTTTCTTCCCTCCTCCGCAATACAACGCTTGCCTTTTACGTTTAACACAGACGTTGGCTGGCCTGATTTGATCTGAGGCCTGTTCGCGGCTCATGCACATAGCCGTCACAACATACATTTTTGTGTACTACACTTTTATCGGAGGCAGCCTATGCAAGGTTTAATTAAATAGGCTCAGTTAAATTTATACCCAAAATGCAAACACCATTATCATAACACTAGCACATCCTTCACTCAACGTATCCTTCAGCAACTAACTTAAATACCCATGGCCACTTTAGTTAAACAAAACTCCCGAGTTCATACACTATTATCTCCCAAGTTATCATAACATAGTCTGGTACTCTTAATATATTACACAGTACTACACCAGCCGTAGGTCTTAAATTCCTATAGGTATATATATGTATACAGTAATAATAACACCAAACTTTTCACAGAGAACCTCACTGGCTATACTTCGTATAATTACCACTGAAACTTACAGTACACTGGCATAGGTCAGGTAATTGATGGCAAACTACTGACTAAAAATAAAATCACAGAAGAAAGTTTACTCTGACTTGCAAAAATCATTTAGCTAAAATTCATGCACACCACTTATTTAGTCTACGTACATACACAGACTTCAGAATATTCCCACTATACGCGCAGACTGAATAATATGGCTGTAACTCTTCACGGCCACAAAATTCCAGGACTGAGAAACAACTAACAGAACCGGGCCTGTTTATAGTAGCAATTTTCTGATGCACGATGAGTCATAGATCTAGAATTATCTCTCAAAAACTGCATCTACCCCACTTTGACGTAATCTCATGACTGCTACCTAAATTAAAATCGAAAACAATCGTAAGAGCTTCCCTTTAAACATAATAACCTTATCTTAACATCTGACGAACCGTTACCCAACGTAACACTACAAATCTACAAGCGACGAAGCAATATTTCCTTCCCTGGAACGGGGGCATCAAAGAATAAATTCCTCACGAAGCCCGCTGCCCGCTGAGAAATGAACGCAATGTTACGTAATTTTATCTGACAGTCTATCAACAAGAATGACTCACTAGCCCACACTACCACACGGGTAGGGGTTTACACCCATCCCTGAATGAAAAGGGTGGTGGTGGTGTTCCTGCAATTATTAGAACCATGACAAGAAATGAAAATATTTTTAAAAATCAGATATCCTTAGAAAATAATAAGAAGGGAAAAGAACAATAAAGCAGCGGGCCGAAATGAAAATAAAAATTAACAGATAAATGATCACAGGGACCAGATATGCAAACATAGAAAGGGAAAACTGGCCATCGTATGGTGTATTGCTAAGCTATCAAATGGGAGCATATTTTTCTCCATACATACCATAAACTTTTAGCATATCTGACATTTTTGCATATCTGAGTGCGGCAAAATCTCCTAACAGTCGGTTAACAAGATGGTACTTACTATTGCAGCAGTATGACTTTAGCAGTGATTCCTCGTGAAGGAAAATCCAATGTGTTGGGTGATGCCTTATCTTGGCTGTGAGTTGTAATAAGTGCACATACTTTTCAAGAGACAATTTTGGTTAATATGAACTTTATTGGAATTTAAATGCAACTAAATGTAATATACTCTCTAATTTTTGACGACATGTGCCGATACTGTTTGAGAAAACTGTGTTTTCTTCTGGAGAAGGCGGTAAATGTCACATTATTATGGCGATGATGATGATGATGATTGTGTGTGTTGAGTGGCAATTGGTAAAGTGTGGAGAGGTCTCTTCCGTAAACAGTATATTGTGTAGGCCTGTGTGTACATTGATGCCATCACCGGTGTCAATACCTTGTCGAGGTATAGCGGCTTGCGTACCCTGATTACTCCCAGAGCTATGCCAGCGGCAGTTTTACTCCTGGAAGGTTCTACCATGCTGGACAGGTTTGCGCGTGCAGGGGTCAGACTAAAGCAGACACCCTGGTCCTCCAGGTTACGGGTTTTAGCATAGGGCTGACACCACTGTCTATGTAAAAAGAAACAAAGTTACGGAAACGACAACAAATGAACAAACTTTTCTGCGGGATAGATATCCGGAGTCTGAGGCTCGTATGACTGTCAGTGGTGAAAGCCGAAAGGAAGCCACTGAAAAAAAAAACGGACGTCCTGACTCATCATCATCATCAGTTGCCATCTCCACAACGGAGGTTGGCTGTAATGGATCTCCAACGTCTTCTGTCTCTTGACTTGGTGGTACACTCTGATAGACTCTTTCCCGTCCATCTCTTGATGTTATCTTCCCACTTATAGCGCTGTCTTCCCCTTGCACGTTTACCTTCAACTCTCCCTTCTGTTATGGTCTTCTGCAAGGTGTTATGCCTTTTTATGTGGCCAAAGTATTTTAGCTGCCGAACTTTGACCTCTCTCATTAGTTCTCTTTTCATACCTAGATTTTCTAGGACCTCCTTATTTGTTTTCATCTCTTTCCATGAGATACGCCCCATTCTTCTATATATCCACATTTCAAGAGCCTCAATTCTTTCTTCCAAATGCTTATTCATCGTCCATGTTTCTGCACCATACAGAAATGCAGAATATATATAACACTTTATGATTCTCAGTTTTAATTTATGAGATAACTGTTTGGATGTCAGTATATGTTTCATGTTGTTGAATGTAGCTTTGGCCATTCCTATTCTCTTCTTGATTTCTGTTTCACATCTGCCATCTTCTGTTATTATATGACCAAGATATACGTAGCTCTTGACTTGTTCCAGGATTTTCCCATTTACGCTTATCTTTAATGTGGGTTTATCGTCTTTTTTGCTAATTATCATAGTTTTAGTTTTCTCAATATTAATGTCGAGTCCATATTCATGACTTATACTGTTCACTTGCTTCACTAGTTCTTGTAACTCCTGTTCGCTTTCAGCTAACAACACGGTATCATCTGCATATCTAAGGTTGTTTATTGATCTTCCACTGATGTTCAGTCCTGGTATTTCCTGTATCTGTTTGAAAATTTTTTCGGTGTATAAATTAAATAGACAGGGGGACAGCACACAACCTTGTCTGACACCTCTTTTTATGTCTATGTATGGTGAATAATTCCTTCCCGATCTTACTGTGGCAGTTTGCTCCCAATAAAGGTTACTGAGTATTCTTATATCTTTTCCATCAATACCTATGTCTTTGAGGCATTCAATTATTTTCTCATGATGGATTCTGTCAAAAGCCTTCTTATAGTCAATGAAGCACATATACATACTTTTTTGGACCTCTGTATATTTTTCTGCTAATCTTCTTAGGCAAAATATTGCCTCTCTTGTTCCACTGTTCCGTCTAAAACCAAACTGTTCTTCTTGGATTTCGCTGTCTACTTTACTTTTTATTCTTTCCTGTATGATTTTGAGCAGTATCTTAATTGCATGACTCATCAGGCTGATTGTTCTGAAGTCTGAACATTCTGTTGCATTTGGTTTTTTTGGGCAATGTTATAAAAACTGATGTCTTCATGTCGTGTGGTAAATATCCTGTATTGTATATATCATTGCATATTTCTGTGATTGTATCTATACCAAAGCTCTCCAGAGCTTCTATCATTTCAATGTTTATGTTATCCATGCCTGCTGATCTTCCTTTTTGTATCATATGAATGGCATTCTCTACTTCTGATCTGAGAATGTGTGGGCCTTCATTAGAATCTGGTGATGGTTTTTTTACCTCTGTTGTCCTCGAATAGTTCTTTTACGTATTCTGCCCATCTGTTTGATATGTCTTTCTCATCAAGTAATATTACACCATTTTTGTTCTTGATACAGCTTCCTCCTTGTGCAAACCGCGACCGATTTGATAATTTCTTTATTTCTTCATGCATATCTCTTGTCATGTGCTTCGCTTCCAAGTCTTCTATTTCCTTACATTTTGTTTCTATCCACCGTTCTTTTGCTTCTCTACACATAGTACGTATGTCATTGTCTATTGTTTTATATTCTGGAGTATTTTTTGCTTTCTTTCTTTCTGCCATTTTATTCAAGATGTCATCTGTCATCCAAATTTGATTTTTCTTAGACTCCTTTTTAGGTAAATTTGCATTTGCTGATTGTATGCTTGTTTTTAAGCATTCCCATTTTGCGGTTGCTTTTTCTTCTGGGTTTTCTCTTCTATACTGCTCCATGCTTTCTGTCAATAACTGTTGGTATTTATTTTTGACTTCGATTAAATATTTCTGTTTTATATCTGGTTGTTTCAGCGCTGATATTTCTATCTGGGGTTCCTCCTGTCTTCTGTTTCCTGCTCTTTTCAGCTTTATATTTACTTTGATGACAACTGGATTGTGATCTGAATTTATGTCGGCGCCAGGATGTGTCTTTGCACTTGTGACACTGTTCTTAAATCTATGTTTTATCATGATATAGTCGATTTGATTACGTGTTACATCTCCTGGGCTTTTCCATGTGTATAATTTCCTTGGGTGATGTTCAAAAAAGGTGTTACATATGACCAGCTGGTTTTCTTCACAGAACTGGATAAGTCTGTCTCCTCTATCATTTCTTGTCCCTAATCCATACTGTCCTACTATTTTCTTGTATTTTCCTTTTCCTACTTTTGCATTCATATCACCCATTACTATCAACACATCTGTAGATTTGACTGGTTTAAGTGTGTGTTGTAGCTCTTCATAGTATTCTTCTATTTCTTCCTCGCTGTAATCTTTAGTTGGTGCATAAGTTTGTAAGATTGATATGTCGAATGGCTTTGCTCTCATCTTTAGTAACATCATTCTGTCATTGTGTGTCCAGTATCCACATACGTATTTTTCTAACTCCTTCTTTATCAACATTCCTACCCCTCTTTCGTGTTTTTCTCCTCCTGAGTGTATAAGCGTGTACTGGTCTCTTGTTATGTAGCCTGTATCCAAAAGTCTTGCCTCTGCAACTCCCAGTATATCGAGTTTCATGTCGGTTGCCTCTAATATAAGATTGTCCAGCTTTCCTTCTCCGTTTAAAGTTCTAACATTCCATGTTCCTATTTTTAGGCTTCTCCTACTAGTTTTTAGGTGGTCTTTCTCAGAATGCTCCCTTTCAACAGAATTTAAGGAACACTCGTCATTATGTACTTCCTTACTTATTAGAGGAGTTGCCTCTTCCCTGTTAATTTGTACAGTAGATTCTTCCCCAGGGGACAGAGAGTTCTCTACATATCGGTTCTTATCTTGTTGTTGTGATTCCATTACTTTCTGTAGGAAGTACGTGGTAAGGCCCCAATCTCTTCCACGGTGGCTAGCCATTGTCTTTTTCTATGTCCGACATGCCTCTAGTGCGCCACACACTTTGCTGTTTCGCTTTGCGAGCCGTTGATCTTCTCAGATTCCTCCGCCTCACTCACCGTCTCAGTCTTTGTGTACTAGGGATGGACATTCCCTTGAGTAAGATTGCTCCTACTCCACCCATGTAGTTTAGCCAGTCAGCCAAGACTGTTGCCCGGGATGTGGCCACCGCCGTACACAAGCGGTATTCTAGGAGCCATACATGAGCTAGACAAAGAGAGGAGACTGCAAAACGTTAAACAAGAATAGGATTTTGGAATGTCAGGGCAATGAACGAGACGGATAAACAGCGGAACGGCAAACGAAAACGGGGATAAATCACTACGTTTCTGCAGCATTAACAACCTGGTCATTGGAGGAACGCTTTTTCCACACAAAGAAATTCACAAATTAACATGGGAATCACCAAATGGTCGAGACAGAAACCAGATAGACCACATTATGATTAATGGTAGATGGAGACATGCATTACAAGATGTGAAGGTAAGAAAAGGTGCGGATGTGGGAAGTGATCACCATTTAGTAGCAGCAAAACTGAAAGTGAAACTCAGAACGGCTGGACCAACTGTAACTACACAGAAAAGGTTTGACATTCGCAAACTGAAGGACCCCCTTATCAGAAAAGCTTTTGCGGCTGATATAAAGAAGCGATATCAATTTGCCAAATGTCAGGAAAAGACATTGACTGATAAAGACAAGAAATTCAACACCATTTCAACAATATATAAAGAAAGCAGCAAATCATGCTTGGGATTCCAGGAAAGGAAGAAGCAAGACTGGATAACACCAGAAACATTAAAGACCATAACGACGAGAAAGGAAATGAAAAGAAAGAAAATAGGAAAACCCCAGGCTAAAGCAACTATATAGCGAACAGTACAGTCAGCTGGATACGGAAGTTAAACGCCAAACCCGAGCCAACAAAAGGAATTTCCTAGACGATCTTGGAAGGCAGGCTGAAGAGGCAGCACTGAGAAATGAACAAAGCACAGTATACAAAATAACTAAAATCATCAGCGGAAAACGAGGTGCAAACAATATTACATTAGTAAGAGATAAGCAATCCTTTAAGGCGATCTTTGTCCTCTCAAGGCCGTGTGTGGTCCCGGTTGCCGGGTCCTCCCAGCGCAGTAGAGGCAGTGAGTGAGAACTGTGCCTGTGCCAGACTGCCCTTTTTCGAGGACCTTCGGTCCCGAATGGATTTTGGCTGGACGGGCGTCTGGGAGGCATGGCGAAATGGTTTTATAGCGATAGGAGTAGAGTACACATGAGGGCAAGTTCGGGGCACGGCGGATTGATCTACCGCTTGCTTGTCACATTGATCACAGAAACAACAATTAAAAGTCTGTTGTACCAATATACGCCGTTAAGTGTGACGGAACAACGGACGATTTCTTGTTGCCCTAATGACGCCGCAAGGTGTTATGGCCGAAGACTGCTTAGTCGGTCGGCGGTCAAAGGAATAATAATAATAATAAGAGATAAGCAAGGAAATCTCATCACAACAGCAGAGGGACAGGAAACAAGATGGGCAGAGCATTTCAGAGAAACTCTGAACAAGGAACCACCAGAGACACAACTGAATGTTCCCGAGGCTGAAAACGATCTAGATGTTAATACAGACATTCCACGAAAGGAAGAAATCATCACAGCAAACAAAGGGTTAAAGAACGGAAAAGCTCCTGGCCATGATAACTTAAATGCAGAGCTATTTAAGACAGACCCTGAGCTGGCAGCAGAACTATTAGAACCACTATTTGCACAAGTCTGGAAAACAGGGACAACACCAACGGAGTGGAACAAAGGAATAATTGTCAAATTGCCCAAGAAGGGAGATCTTGCAGACTGCAATTATTGGAGAGGAATCACTCTTCTCTCAGTTCCCAGCAAAATACTAGGCAGGATAACTATACAGAGAATTTCAAAAGCAGTAGACCACAAACTGCGGAAAGAACAAGCAGGATTTAGAAAGAACAGAAGATGTGTAGATCATATATTTACTCTCAGGAACATTATAGAGCAGCGCTCAGAATGGCAGAGACAGCTGTACATTAATTTCGTTGATTTTGAAAAGGCTTTTGACAGTATACATAGGGACAGTTTATGGAAAATACTGAGGGCTTATGGAATTCCAAGCTGCATAGTGTCAATCATAAAAAGCTTCTATGCCAACTTTACGTGTAGCGTTGGGCAGAGCAACCTAACCTGTGAAGTGAAGACAGGAGTACGACAGGGATACCCCTTATCAACCACTCTATTTTTAACAGTCATAGACTGGGTGATGCACCAGACAACAGAGGGCAGTCCAAGAGGAATAAGATGGACTACATTTTCTACATTGGAAGATCTGGAATATGCAGATGACATTGCACTACTAGCACATTCACATCAACACATCCAGGAAAAAAAAACGGATAGACTTAATAAGTTTAGCCAGCAGGTGGGCTTGAACATCAATTTAAAGAAGACAGAGGTCATGACGCTCAATGTGAGCAACCCTGAGCCCATATCAGTAAGGAATCAGCAACTGGAACAGACAGACACCTTCACATACCTAGGATGTATAGTAACACCAGACGGCGGAGCAAGCAAAGACATCAACAACAGAATGAACAAAGCAAGAACAGCCTTTTTTTAGTCTAAACAACATCTGAAAGTCCTCTCAGTACAGCACAAGCACAAAATTAAGATTATATCAGAGCTGTGTGATTTCTGTGCTTCTCTATTGTGCGGAATGCTGGAGAGTTACAGATAAGGAAATTTCGAAATTATCCTCTTTTCACACAACATGCCTAAGAAAAATTCTCCTAATCTTTTGGCCGAATACCATCACCAACCAAGATCTGCTTACTCGGAGCAAGCAAGAGGACATGCACACCATCATAGCTGGCAGACGCTGGAGCTGGGTTGGCCATGTCCTCAGAAGAGATCCCGATGCCATCACAAGAACAGCTACGCTATGGACCCCTGAAGGAAAACGAAAGAGAGGCCGACCAAAAACAACTTGGCGGAGGACTGTGGAGGCTGAGATGCAAAGAATGAACCAGAGTTGAGGCACTGTACGAAGGATGGCCACCGACCGAGCAAAGTGGAATAAATTGCATGTTGCCCTACAAGACGCCATCAGGCGTGATGGCCACTGACTGCTTTGACGGTCGGCGGCTAAGGATTGAAGAAGAATAAGAAGTGTGTACATTGAGTGTGAATGAATACTGGTCAGTCCGGTTTTACGCGAGGGACATAAATAGACAATGAGTTTGTCTGGTGTGGGGTTTGTGTTCGAAAAACACGGGAGAACAGTTTTAGGGTTGAGTGAGTTTTTTCATTGAGAAGGTGAACGGAAGGTTGTTGCGTGCTGAGAGCTGAGCGGGATGCCTATACTGGCTGTAATGTATGGCTGTAGTGTAATATTCTGAAATGAGAAGAACGAGGATTACGAATTACATTTTGGTGACAGGATGTTTATTTGTATTTATTTGTATTATCGGATTATATCAATGTTATTATTTATTATATTCTGTTGTGGGATAAAATTCCTGAGTTGATCGTTCAGTCAAGAATAGATGTGTTATTTACAAGGACCTCGTTCAGTCAAGAATAGATGTGTTATTTACAAGGGCCTTTTCATACCGTTAGAAATTGATACGTGCCATCACACAGGTTGTGCCGCTCCCAGTATATACTACGTACACCCAACAAAACACACTAATACTATACGGTGTCACAGGAGAAGGGACAGCTTGTCTCAAGTGGTATTGTAAGATAAACAGACGGTGAAACTGAGATAAAACAGATGGTGGTATTAAAAGATAAGCAGACTGTGAAATTGTAAGGCAAACAGTGATTTTGCGAAATAGGCAGACAGACACATGCATTATGGCACAGAAAGACAGACAAACAGACAGACATGGATATTTATTGACAAACAAACAGACAGAAAAGTATTGACCTGTTTCTGCTCGTATTTAAGTGCCAGTTTTAGCCTGGATAATGTCAACTTGTCTGTGTACCCAGGTGTCGGGTCTTCACTGTCAGAATCATCTTCCTCACAGGTCTTGTTAAGTACAGCAATAACCTCTTCACTGCTCCGGCACTGCTCCAGTAGATCACAGGCGTACTTCCGGCACTGCTCACCCAGCTGAAATAATTCACGACAAAAAACTATGAGACATGAGGAGACTATTTGTTCAATTTGCCTGGTCAGCAAAGAATAAAAACACAAATCATTTGCTCATAACTGCTATTATAAATTACAGTAGCTATTTATATAAATCTTCTCTCGTAATCTTTAGCTACCGACTGTCATGTAGTCATTGGCCATCACGCCTGGTGGAGTCTTGTAGGACAGCAACAAAATGCTTCCACTTTGCTCGTTTGGCAGCCATCTTCCATACAGTGCCCCAGCTCTGGTTCATTATTTGCATCTCGGACTCCACAGTTCTCCACCAAGTTGTTTTTGGTCGGCCTCTCTTTCGCTTTCCTTCAGGGGTCCATAGCATAGCTGTTCTTGTGATGGCAGCGGGGTCTCTTCTGAGAATGTGTCTAACCCAACTCCAACTAAATGTTTCAGCATAATATACTGCATATATATATATATGTGTGTGTGTGTGTGTGCGTGCGTGCGTGCGTGCGTGCGTGCCAGCATACCTTCACCAACAGTTCTATATAAATGTACCAGCATAAAGCAACAATTACAACATATATGAAAAGATAATATATGAGTAGTTAGGAGTCAAGAAATGAAAATCGCACTATTGAGAACATATATGACACAACCTGCAATAAGAGGTCAAAGATAAACGTTACCATCAACAACAGTCAACGTAATAGACTACTTGTAGACAGGCATCAAACAAGGCTGCATCCTGGCTCCGACCCTCTTCGGGATCTTCTTTGCCTTGCTGATAAAACATGCATTCTGGGATGCAGCCGAAGGAAAATGCCTTCGCACTAGATCAGATGGCAGATGACCGACTATTTATAACCTCGCGGCTCTAGGCAAAAACTAAAATAAGAAGGGTCACTATAAGAGACTGGCTGTTCGCTGATGATGATGCAGTCATCACTCAAAGTCAACAGGAGCTTCAGAGCTTGATGAATCGCTTCACCCAAGCATGCAAGAACTTTGGCCTCACAATGTGCTGGGTCAGGATATGAATGTTGCACCAGTTATCCCTATCGATAACTATGAATTGGCAGTGGTGTACCACATCACATACCTGGGGTCTACCATCAACAACAAACGCTCTCAGGCCACAGAACTTGACAGCCACATGGCAAAGCTGCAACCATCTTTACCCGCCTCACAATGCGTGGTTGGGGAAACTTCAAATTCACAATGAATATGTTATGCCCTAGTTACCAGTACACTTCCATATGGCAACGAGACATAGATAACCTATGCTAAGCAAGAAAGAAGGATCAATACCTTCCATCAACAGTGTCTACGCCACATTCTTGGTATTTCGTGGAAACACATAGTGACAAATGTGGATTAGCTGTCACGCGCTGATCTTCAAAGCATGCATACACTGCTTAGACAACGCAGACGACGTTTGCTTGGCTACGTCCGCTGCATGGAAGACGATTGCATTCCCAGAGATATTTTCTACAGACAACTTACAGATGGCAAAAGAAAATCATGGCGACCGCAGCTGAGGTTCAGAGTTGTGTGCAAAAGATATATGAAGGCACTGGGCATAAATCCAGGAACCTGGGAGGATGAAGCTGCCGATCGCACCAAATGGCGATGCTCCCTACGGCGCTACTTCAGATTGGGCGAAAAGAAGCTCTCAAAACAAGCAGAAAAAGGGAAAAAATGGTCAAAGGAACGCCAGGGAAAAATAAAACAGCTGAGGGCTATCACTTCAGGGGATGGACGAGTCATATATTCAGTCGTTACATTTTCCTGTGACATCCTTGCCTCCTTACCTCTGCCACTATTTCTCTTCCTTCTCTTCCGCACTTTATTTTTCTTTTTTTACTTCATCTAGCGATATTATCTTGACCTCGTCATCCAACCCGGCGGACCTGACCGTTTGACCGGTTTTTCTAGCTTGTTTGGTTACTGGTCAGAACTAGACGGATTAAGTCTACATTTAGTGACATCCGTATTGTTTAAGCCAGACGTATTAGTGATAGTTTAAAACATCCAGCCGGCAATTGACGACAAACTCAAATGTGTGCCGGTGAATGAAGATAACGAACGTTTGATACGTGGACATGAACTGTAGAAAATTGGAACAAGTCAATGTTGCCTTGGTTTTTTTTTTTTCAATCTAGACAGATGTCTTTTTAATATAATGTTAATTTTGCAAGCATGACTTGCACAAATACACGGCCTATCCTTATAGACATTTTTCGGGGGCCAGGGTGTCGGTGGGAGAATGCAATCTTTATACTGGAACACGAGGAATAATATAATCGCTTCCGGCTGAATGTGATAAAAAACTTTGGGATAGTACAACACTGGAAGAGATGATAAAAGGTAATATTTAGGACAGGTGTGTGACAAAATAATTTTGAAAATAACATGTAAGAGGTAATACCTTAGATTGTCATGTAGTAATGTTCAACATGAGGATGTGGGAAACCCCTATCAATGTCATGCGCCTTACTTATGGTTGGTTCGATATTAGAATGCTAGACTCAACTTAAGAGACTCGTTGTTTGCGAACAGGTTATCAGGTTATGATTGGATTCACCCCCCCCCCCCCCCCACCCCCAACAGAACCTTACAGAGAGCCACGTGTGTATGAGGAAAAAGTCCCTTTATAACGTACAACATTTTAAGTTTTCCGCATTGTGTTTGCCTATCTGGTCAGATCTAAGACAGCCACAATAAGAGCTCGTAAATAGGATTCCCTATACAACCGACAACAGAAATAGGAGTAGCTGCTAAAATTAGAGACTGTAAAACTCCCATACTAATACTGGAAGCCCAAGCCTTAGGAACCTCCTCATGTAAAAATAGTTTGAAGGATTGAGTACACTGTAACCTCGTTTATTTGAGAATAACTGCATTTTAAACTAGTTGCACTAAATTACGGCCTTTTGTGTGCATAACGTTTGTAAATTCGCCCAATTTGTTGGTAAGTTATAATATTTACATTTTATTATTTTATATTTGCATATAACATGTATAAATTGCTTGTGGATTGGACTGGCAGACTCATCACATAAAAGAACTCCTACATAAACCACCACTGACAAGAGTTGATGATGCTTCGTGTGGGTTTCCTCACAAGGAACCAACAGCCGAGGTAGCACCAGGTTCTATAAGGAACAGGGAGTGGATGATAACATTATGGTGTATATATTTATTTTGCCCATTTGAAATGTTTTATATGTATATTTATGTATGTATAGAATGATACGTTTGTCGTCTCCTGCTGTCCTAAAACACTTTCATCTGTCTCGATGGGTTTAGATTATATATATATATATATATATATATATATATATATATATATATATATATATATATATATATATATATATATATATATATATATATATATATATATATTATATTACATTATATTATTGTCACAAAACTGTTTCATGTGGGTGAATGATGGAGTGAGTGTAAGTAAGGGTCACTGAGGTTGTCTTACTTACTTAGTCGTTCCCCTTCTACCGTGAGGTGTAGAGGTTTGGAAGAGAGAGCGCCAGACTATCCTATCGGCTGTCTTCCTCCTGGCCTGGTTCCATTCTAGTCCTCGGTCCTTCAAAGATTGTCTAATGTTGTCCTCCCAGCGGACTCTGGGTCGTCCTCGGGGTCTGGATCCTTGGCTCTTTGTTTCCCATGCTTGTCGTGGTATCCGATCTTCTCCCATTCTGCAGACATGGCCAAACCATCTTAATTGGGACTGTTCTACTTGGGTCTGCAGGGGGTAGGATTTAAGGCCTTGACGTATCGTCTGGTTGCGTACCATGTCTCTTCTTGTTACTTCAACCACCTTCCTCAGATACCTCATTTCTGAGGTTTGGATCTGGCTTTTATGGGTTGTAGTCATTAACCATGACTCGCATCCGTATGTCAAGACTGGGACATAGGTGGAGCGGTATACAGCCATCTTCGTTTTCTTACCAACCTCTCTCTTGCTGAGGAATCCTCGATTTATGGCCTGAAAAAGTCTCCCAGCTGCTGCTTTTCGAGTGGCCTACTCTTCTTTGATGCCTCCCTTTCGGTCTATAATAGCTCCGAGGTATTTAAAGTGGTCGACCTGCTCCAGGACCTGTTCTCCCAGCTTAATCTGATGTTTTCTTTCTTCTCGTGATATCACCATGGATTTTGTTTTAGAGCTGCTTATGACCATCCCTCTCTTCTCCAGCTCTTCCTTCCAGACTTGCAGGTTGGATTGGAGATGTGCCTCTGATTTAGCAATCAGGGCAACATCATCAGCAAATGCCAGCTCCGAAATATAGACCTGTCTCATCTTCCAGTACCCCACTGAATACTTTCTTGTTCTCTCCTTACATGCCTTGATGACATCGTCCATAAGGAGTATGAAGAGGTAAGGTGATAGGATATCACCTTGTCTTACACCAGTGGTGGTCCTGAACTCTTCCGACTTATGGTTTGCTGTCCTCACATAATTTCTGCAAGACTTGTAGAAGCTCTGTATAGCATGAATCAGAGGTGCTGGAATATTCTTCCTTGCCAAACAGTCCCAAAGTTTGCTCCAGGGGACCCTGTCAAACGCCTTTTCCAGATCTATGAAACAAAGATGCATCTCACTCTTATACTCAAGGGCCTTTTCACTCAGCTGTCTGAGTGTGAAGATTAGGTCTTGAGTACTTCGGTTTTCTCGGAATCCGCACTGGACCTCATCCAATTGTGGCTCAGCTAGGCGTCGGAGTCTCTGCTCTAGGATTCTAGAGTAGATTTTACCAGGGACACTGAGAAGGGATATGCCTCTATGGTTTCCATACTGTCGATTGTCACCCTTTTTGAAAATTGGTGTTATGATGGCAATCTCCTAATCCTTTGGTATGGTCTTGTTGTACCACGCTGCCTGTAAAACCCTTAAGAGTAATAGGTCGCCTGATGCTCCCATGAACTTAACCATTTCTGGTGTTATACCATCATGCCCTGCTGCTTTGCCCATCTTGATTTTCTCCAGTGCTGCCTTCAGTTCTTCCATCTTTATGTCATCTTCACCATCATTGGTTTTCTCTTCTGTGCTAGTGTTTATCATTTCTGATGCTTCACCATGCTCACCATCCAGGAGTTCTGAAAAATTTTCTTTCCATCTTCCCATTACTTCCTTCGGGGCAGTAAGCAATTTGCCTTGCTTGTCCTTTATAAATTTAAGAGGGCATTGTTTTTCCTTCCTCATGTTCTTTAGGGTCTTATAGAACAATTTCTGGTTTTCTTGTGCATCTTTTTCTAGCTTTTCTCCAAATTCTTCCCAGGACTTATGTTTTGCTGCTAGCACTTTGTTCTTTGCTTCTGTTCTGAGTGTCACATATTCTCTATATTTTTCCATTTGTCCTGTTGTGTTTTTAGCTCCTAAGTATTGTTTCCATGCCATTTTCTTCTCTCTTATTTTCTCTTTGACTTCCTCTGTCCACCAAGGTGTCCTCTTTCTCTTGTTCCCAAGTCGGACTTCACCGCATGCTTCTGCAGCAGCTGTCTTTATGATATCCTTGAATTTAATCCAGAGGGTTTCCAAGTCATCAGGTCGTTCTTCTGTGTTGCTCACCGCTGCAGCAATAAGCCCCTGATATCTGGTCTTAATTTCTGGCTCTCTCAGCTTGTAGGTCCTAATGCTCATTTTTCCTGCTCGTTTACTTGGTTTCTTGCGTGATGTTGGACAGTTCCTAGGCTGAGCAACTCTTTCAGTTGTTCTTTTGATTGTTAGCAGGTAGTGATCACTTCCAATCTCTGGCCCCCTCCAGCATCTCGGACATATTTGAATGAGCCTCTCCGAACAATGGCATAGCCGATCACTGACTTCTCATTCTTTGTTGGTTCACATCTAGTGTATGCATGTATGCGCTTATGGGGGAACTTTGTGTTTGTAATGATCAGATTCTGCTCACTGCCGAATCTAAGGAGTCGCTTTCCATTGTCATTGAGAGTATCTTCTCCATATCTTCCGATAACTCCACCCCATCTAGCATGGTCATTTCCAACTCTGGCATTAAAATCTCCGAGCATGATAACTTCATCTAGGCAGTCATCCACTGTCTTTTGAAGCAGCTCGAAGAATTCCTCCTTGACCTCTGCTCTCTCATCCTCATTTGGCCCATACACTATGACCAGGTTGACTATGGTTTCTCCTTCTTTTGGTTTAACAACCATAATGCGCTCCGAGACAAAGTTCCATCCCTTGATACTATCTTTTTGATTTTGGGCCACAATGCAACCCACGCCCCCTTTAGCTCTTTCAGACATGGGTACACCACTGTAGAGCAGCTTGTTGCCATCGAGATCCATGACTCCTTGTCCTTTTTTCTTTGTTTCCGTTATAGCCAGGATTTCTAGTTTTGCTTTCCTCATCTCTTCCACCAGCTCCTCTTCCTTCCCATTTATACTTCTTGTGTTCCAAGTTCCATAAGTCGTAGTCCGTAGTCCGTCCCAGTTCGTCGCCTTTAGAATCAGTCCAGTTTTCTCTCTTGTGTTGCTAGTAATCGTGATTTAAAGCAAACAGGTGATTGGCCTCACTGAGGTTGTCAACACTTGTTAAAGTTTAACTCACGGATTGAGTTCATGTCTGACTTTCGTGTCAGAATTTTGTGACTTGTGCGTGCGTATGGAGTAAACGTGTTTGGTGAACACAAGTCTGGGTGACTGAGTGTCTGTGTGCATATATTTAGCTATATGGAGGAGTAGCATTTTTCAATAATTGTTTTTCTTATATCCCTAGCAGACCTCATCACAAGGGCGTACAGCGGTCTTATTTTTTCTGATTGGTTAATGTTGTCTCTTTTTCTTGGCTTGTGCGTCACCAACTTCATTTGTGAGCGAGATTTGCCAAAGATGCCTGAGAAACATTTTAACTTATAAATTTAACTGAACTTACCAAACCCAGCAATATTTTCAATTTTATCAGCCCATTGGGGTGTGAAAAAATAACATTTAATCCCGACTTCTGACAGTCGTATTCAATCGTAGCATCCAGAATTTACGCTGTTTCAGAATCGGCACTCTACCATAGAGTCAGCCGATAGGATTATCATCATTTATCAATTGTAACATTTTCAGCAACCAGAAGTTTCCAAATACTGGAAGTATTTTCCTCTTTTAACTGTGATAATATTTCTACATCAACTACTGGCGGTGACATTTTGTTCATCCAGGAAAAACCCACACCAGATTCGGCGTTCACCTCACTAGTCTTTATTTGTTAGAGGATGGACTGGGGCCAATTTGGCAATTGAACCTGACATTTTATATATTCAGGAAAAATTGTAATTCCAAGGGATATCACCAAGAGTAGGTAAGAGTGATTGACTGGCCACTGTATGAAAGAGAGAGTGAATAATTTTCTTCGTTACAGGGACTTTACCAAAACTGGATTTGCTTAAACTTGTTAACTTTACTGGGTAGCCTATAGTAGAAACCTGTTTACTTTACTGTCTAATCTGTAACATAGTGCAAACCTTCGACCTTTGGGTTATTAACTTTTTGGGTTCTTTTCTCCATAGAGAGAGAGGGCAAATTTATTCTGCTATTTCATATGTATGTAAATCCTTTTTTATTTGATCTTTCTTTAGATATTTTGATATTGTCAAGTTTAAATGATAATAAACAACAAAATAATCTTAACTTTGCGTGTTTGTCCGACCCATACCCAAGTAACCGTTGTTTTTCACGTTTGTGTGTCTTGTTGTCACATAGCTGTGTGTGTGTGTAGTTAAACTAACATTTATAGGTATGAGGAGGGCAAGGTTGTCTTGTACTAAATTATAGTCGTATAGATAGGCTGGATTAGAGAAACTTACTCATTCCAGAGACATATCTTCTTCTTAAGCTATAACCGCTGAAATCTTTTTCTCACACCTTTTTCTCACGTATCTATCACTATCCACTCTACTCAAACTGGACAAAAAACTCACAACCTATCTGTACGACAGTATGGTGGTTCGTGTCCAGGATTTGATCTAAGTCTTAGTCTAGATTAATGACTAACGTCTGTTATTGTATCTTAGTCTAACTCTAGATAGAGTGTGTTGTGCGTCCTGTGTTGTGAGTAAAGAATTGTAATACTAATTTTCCCCTAGAAAACGTTCTTATTTACTGGGTTCTGACCACACAAATTAGAAATTTGTTTCTTTCCACGGCATCTTATAGTTTACATACAGTTTGATTTTGATGGTGATCTTTGTTGGAGATATGATTTATAATAATTTCTGTACAAAAAGATCGCTGGTACGCGTGATAGTTTAACAATCACAATTTTATTGGAGCAATGGGGCCTGAGCATAGCAAAAGAAATGCATTGGGCAGTTGCCAAGTTAATCGCCTTCCCTAACTCCAGACTGACTCCAGGTGTGGGTGAGTGTGGTGGAATAAAAATAAGGAAATTTTTTCCCCCTTTTTTTTTTTTTTTTGCGTTCGCCCGCTAATACTCGAGGCGAAATCTCAGGTTATCATTTATGTCTAACCTGACATTGATTTTACGTGAGTATCCCTTTATTTCTTGTACAGAGACAAATGTCCCTCGCCATTCAGGCAAATACTCGCCGATTTCGGAGGTACCCATTGCAGCTGGGTCGGCTCAGGAGCCGCCAGTCCCTGGTCGACGACACTATTTCCCCTTAATTTTTAAATGTTTTCCACAGTAGAAATAGTAGATTTACCGTTTTTAGCCTGATCTACCATCGCTATGGTTTAAGTCGTCTGCGTTAGGTGCCTTTTGGCCAGTTAACAGCAGCGATAGATTAGACAACTGAGTAACAGGGAGGAGGAAACACAGTAAAAACAGAAATTTTTTTTTTATTCTCTTAAGTGGGTAGGGAGCAGTGTATCCTTTTCTTCTTTCTTTCTCGGGTAATTTGCAGTCAGTTATTTGCCATGGCTGAGCGTGCAAAACTTAGAACAATGCTAAGAGAGGAAGCAAAAGAAAAAGGATTACAAGGAGACGAGTTGCTAACCTTTTTGAATGACGAACTAGACAAATATGAGGTGGAGAAGAAAGAGAAAGAAGAGCGGCAATTGGAAAGTAAGAAAATTGAGGCGGAAATGGAAACGTGCAGGGAGAATGAACGTGAGAAGGAGAGACAACACGAGGAAAGAGAGAACGACAAAAGACGTCAGCACGAATTGGCGCTTAAAACTTTAGAGGTCCAAAGTCGTGGTGCAGCGTCTAGCTCCAGCAACGGAGAGTCTTTTTCACCTCAGTCACCTTTAGCTGACCACTCCAGTAGCCAGTCTTCCCAATTAGCTGCTATGTCTTTTGCCCTAGAATCCTTCGCAAGCCCCAATGAGAAAATTGATACTTATCTAGAAAAATTTGGGAGAATGGCAACACTGTACGGTTTGGAAAGTTCGCGATGGTGCTTGAAGATATCTCAGGCCCTGAAAGGCAATGCGTATGATGCGTATGTGAAACTGGGAAGCAGCAATCAAGACAATTACGACATGCTTAAGAAAGCTTTACTTGAGCGCTTCGAAATGAACGCTCGAAAATTTTTGTAGGAAGGAGGGAGCCGAGACGTATGCATAGTTCTCTTCACGTTTGAAACGATATTTGACAAAGTGTTTGGAGCTTTCAGAACTTCCTTGCACTTTTGAAGGGTTAGAAGAGCTTATTCTAACCGAACAGATCAAAAGCACTTTGTCAAACGAAACCCGTAGATTTCTTGATGAACAGGGAGCTGTAAAGCTTGAAGACATCTTGAGTAAGTCCGAGAGTTATGCAGACGCGCTCGCATAGCTTCCAGGCTCAAAACGCAAACCTACAGATGAGCCTTCTCGCAAAAATAATCTAGAACGGTCTTCCCAATAATTTTCCCACCAAAACCCAAGAGAAACTGTACCCCAAAACCCTCTCCAAGAAAAATCGAAATTCTACAAAAAACGATATCCCACCGAAACCCTTGATCATCCCAAGCGACTCCCATGGCAACACGGCCAGAAAGGTTACGACAAAGGGAAACCCCCTGCGCCAGGGATATCTGATCAGGGAAAACAAACCGGCCCGAATCGGATCGGTTGTTTACAAACAGCCTCGCAGCAGAATAGAAAGGTCAGTGATTCTCAACCTGAAGGTGAGAGGGCTTCTAAGCGAGGAACTGTTATATTGAACGGGACTTCTACTTACTGTTTGCTTGATACAGGTTTGAGCTTTGATAGTATAGTCGCGAGGCATTTGGTCAAACCAGGTCAAGAAACGGAAGAAACCGTCAATTTATATGGAGTTTTTAAAGGAAATGCACCCATAACGCTCCCAGTCGCACTCGTGGAGATACATTCGGATTTCGTCCGTGGTGTTATTAAAGCGGCTATAATGGAAGATCCAATCTACCCAGTCATATTTGGTTTTAGATACGTGTTTATAATGAGACCGAAAGAACCGATTGTGGCAGCAGTAACTACAAGAGGGCAAACCCAAACCTAACATGTTACCTATGGAATTGAAAAAGGCGCAACAAAAGGACCCTACCTTGGAGCCCTGCTTTAAGAAACTGCCCATGGCCAAGGACCCCAGTCACAACGGAGACATTTTTTCTAAGGATGGAGTGATGTATCGAAGAACGGGCGACCCTGAACAGGGACATAATAAGCTACTAGTACCGACGCAGTACAGAGAACAAATCTTAGAAATGGGGCACTCTCTTCCCTTTAGCGGACATATGAGACAAAACGCCATTTTCAGCGAATATCGACTCACTATTTGTCGTAGATTTTATCAGATAGGTAATAGATGTTTATAGTCCTGTCTGAGCAGAGGTGATAGTGATGACAATGTGAAAGTAAGGGGTAAGAAATAGTTTTATCACGAGGTGATCGTGTAAGAGAAAGGACAGTCTCTGGATAGAATAATTTATCTAATCCAGCCTGTCTGGACGACGAAATTTAAATCAAACGCACTTTCTCTCCTTGTACGAAATACAAGTTACACTACACTCAAATGCACACAATTCTGTGACAAATACGCACGAACGTGAAAACAAGCTATGAATAACATATAATGGATAGGGGGTTGACCGACACGATAACTAAAGGGTTAATAAAGTTTATTATCAATAGAAGATCACGACAATAAGCATATACATTACTAGATCATGGTTTACAGACAAAATTGCAAAAGAAGAAATAAATCAAATAGGTTCTCCCCCTCTGGTAAAAGGAAAAGAAAAGACGATCCCAACATAAGTTAATTAACCCCAAAGATCAAAAGTTAACAATAAGTTATGAAATAGTCAGTATGGGAAAAGAATAGATTCCTAATGTAATCTATCCCGTGAATACTCAGATTAGTGAGATAAAAAATAAAGAAGAAACCACATAAGTATATGATGTTAACAAAAGACATAAGTTTCTTTCTCCGTTCATTCAATTCACACCCATTCAGTGGCCACTTTCATGCTTTTGCTTACCCCAGTAGTTGTCGCAGGCATTCCAAGGAAATACAATAATAAGTAATAAGACTATGTATGGTCAAATTTAAGTTTTGCCAAATCCAGCCCCAGACTAGCTGTCGTTGCTGACTGCAAATTTCACGGGAGTCGCTAGAGTCGGTGATTTAATTTATCCTGGATACAATAAGTTATCTATGCCTTCAGTTGGTTGGAGTAAGGTTCATGCGTGGTGATCGCCGACGTAGGATGAATAGAACATATATATTTCCTATGTTGTTTAGCCTCAGGTGGCTGAGACGCTAGGTTAAGTTACACAAATGTTGCTGACACTATATTTCGCCACAGCTGGCAGATGAGATTGATATAAGTAAATCTGGTAATAGTTCTGGTCCAGTTAATATTATAATTTAATGGTTCTATTCTGGTTTCTCTCATAAAAATAAGGAAAATTGGACCACACAGGTCACAGCAAGAAGCTTATCAATATTAAATATCCCTGGATGCTTATAATATTATACGTTCGTATGATCATAAGTTCATATGGCCATTAAAAAAACCGCTAGTACTCAGCTTAGATTTTAGGAAAGAAAATATAAACATTTAACCAAATTATCAAAATCATTTCTAACACGTGTTAAAATAGGACCTCTTCACCACTCCGTTATAAATTAGATTTAAAACACACGTGTCTAGCTTATCCTATCGTTTTCAACGCGTGATATGACCACTAGTCATTTAAAAAATTACATAAAATGGATAGAAGTAAATAATATATACTGTCAGTAGACAGTTATTTAATGTATGTACTAGTCAATTTAAAACATCTCTTACTTGGAAATAGCGAGTAATTAAATTTAGTTTACGGCTGAAAAGGATTTAGCTTTAAGTTATTTAATTAGCACAGCAAATCTCAGTGAAATATAATGAAAACCTTAAACACACTAAATCACTTAAAGGCTAGTATATAAATTACCGCAATCAGTAAAATTAAACACTCCACGAAAATCTATTAATTTTCACTCTGTACGAGAAATCTAAGATATCCAGCTAGTGAATTTCAGATAGATTTCTGAATACCTGATTATGGCTATCGGAAAGACATGGTATATATCCGTAAATTCCGTTCTATCGCTTTTTAATGCGAAAGTCACACCTACTGCCAGACCCGACCCCATTTGCCGTTTGATTCTTGAATCAAAGATAATTTTACCACCTCTGCCGCCGACAACCTCTCTGGCTTGACTTTCATCATCTCCGCCTTGCCGAATATCAGCTACGCAATTAATTCCCCTGAAAGTTTTACAATCCAAGGTCCGTCTCAGACTTAACATCACCCTGATCAAAGAATCTTATACGCCATGCTTCGCGCTCTCTCTGTTCCACCGTGCTTAATTGCCAAACGGCTCACGTGTTAATTGCACTAGTGAATCCGGCGTTCCTGTAGCAAAAAATAAACTAGATGGGGAGGGGCAAAAGTGGATGATCACTGCTGCACTATTTTCATCTGTGACACTATTGGTGGCCAAGAATTAACACTGACATCATCAGATATGTTAAATCCTGCACCAAGTGCCAACGTGTGGCACCCAAACATTGGACACCCCCAGTTCCTATGGGAGAAATGCCAATAGTGGGGACTCCATTTGAACGGGTTGCAGTCGACATTATAGGACCCCTTGACAGGACTAAACAAAGGAACAGGTTTATCCTGACCTTAGTAGACACATGCACTATGTGGGCCAAAGCAATACCGCTAACATGCACGGATTCCAAGCATGTAGCAGAAGCCCTAATGCAGATTTTTACACATTTGGGATTCGATCAACAAGTTTTGACGGATAACGGATCCCAGTTCCGTAGCCTGTTAATGGAGGAGATCTTTAAGATTTTGAGGGACCAGCACATCTACATCAGCCCCTACCATCCGGCCGGATATGGGTTAGTAGACCGTGTCAACTGAAGCCTCACTATGATCTTACGACAGGAGAAACCTGAAGATTGGGACCTTTTCATTCCTGCAGCCTTATTCGCCTATAGGGAAATCTTCCAGGCCTCTACAGGGCTACCGCCAGCTACACTTTTATTCGGCAGACCTATTAAGGGCCCACTGGAAGCCTTACTACGGTCACTGACAGACCAGAAGGCTGATGAGACAGTCGTCTCAGCATTCAAGTACTATCTGAACTGAAGGAACGGTTACAACTAGGATGGGACCTAGCAACAACCAACCTTAAGCGCGTACGCATAAGGCACTCAAAAAGATACAACAAAGCAGCGAAAGAGAGAGAATTGCAACCAGGAGAGAAAGTTTTGTTGTCACTTCCTACTGGAAACAACAAACTACGCATCGGATGGCAAGGACCGTTTACCGTTCTTAAAAAGATCTCGAGAACGAACTACAAGATCTCTATAAAAGGTAAGGAAAAAATCTACCACATAAATCTGTTAAAGAAATATTTGGAAAGACCGGTGCCTTCCCCCGAACATCTCTTGGCGGTCGCTATAGCAACCGAAGATGAGGAATATGACGATAGTTGCATGGAATACCCACTACAACAAACGGAGTCATTCAAAGATGTTAAATTCGGCGACACACTCTCAGAAGCTCAACAGACAGAAACTAAGGCGTTACTGAAACAGTATTCAGCAGTCTTAACGGACGTACCTGGTCGTACACATCTCGTGAAGTTTGATATGTAGCTGACAAACGAGACGCCTGTAAGAACCAGAGTTTACCCGATCCCGTATGCGAAAGCAGACACGTTACGTGGAGAAATAGACCAATTGCTACAAGCTGGGATTATTAGCGAGTCTACATCTCCCTATTGCTCAAGCGTCGTACTGTTACAGAAACCGAATAAGGAAGTTCGGCTGTGTATTGACTATCGTCTACTCAATACCGTAACAGAGTTCCAGCCTGAACCACTCCAAAGCGCCGCAGAATTGTTTACTAAACTTAGCAAGGCAAAAATTTTCTCCAAGATTGACTTGAGTAAAGGTTATTACCAAATACCAGTCAAGGAGGAAATTAAACCTCTGTTAGCTTTTAGCACCAGCGAAGGACATTATACTTTTAATGTTATGCCTTTCGGATTACATAATGCACCAGGAGTCTTCACTAGAATGATGAGAAAGCTTTTGGAACCCCTGGAAAGTCCAAACATTCACAATTTCATGGACGACATATTAATTGCAACGGATAACTACGAAGAACATATTGCTACGGTCACTATACTCCTCAGTAGACTAAAGGAAGCCGGGTTAACCGCCCGACCTAGCAAATGTTTAATCGGTTTTGAAAAGCTTGACTTCCTCGGTCATACCATTGTTCACGGTTGTATGTGGCAAGCGGCGAAAAACATTGAGATAATACGAGCAGCAGCAAGACCTGTCACCAAGAAGGACTGCCGCTCATTTCTTTCACTCTGCGCATACTACCAGAAATTCATTAAAAACTTCAACGGACTTACTGCGCCATTGACAGACACCACGCGGAAATGAAAACTCGAAAAAATTGTCTGGACACCAGAGTGTGAAAATGCATACGTCACTCTTAAAGTCCAGCTGACTTCATATCCTAATCTAAGGTTACGTGACCTCAAGAAACCTTTCATGTTACGAGTTGATGCAAGTGCGAAGGGAATTCGATCGACACTGCTTCAGGCAGACGACCAACATCCTAACCTGTTGTTTCCCGTTGCTTATGGCAGCCGCAAACTGAATACAGCAGAACGGAACTATTCCACCGTTGAAAGAGAATGTCTCGCACTTGTGAACGGAATCAGGAGACACCATGAATATTTATATGGAGTTCCATTTGTGGTGCAAATGGACCATGCTCCATTAGCGTTCTTAGCAGCCAATAACGATTTTAACGCAAAAATAATGCGCTGGGCAATTCTTCTGTGCGTTTATTCGTTCAAAATACACTATATACCAGGAAGAGATAACGTAGGCGCTGACTTTATGAGTCGACATTGGACTAATGAAGAGAATAATGAAATTGAGGATAGCAATCACTCTGTAGCTACGGATGACAGTAGTTCTGTTTTCATAAATTAGATATGAATGGGTTTCACATCTTCAGAGAATCAGAAACAGAGATTCAAGACAAAAGCTTTACGGCCAGTCTTTCGTCGAGGTTTCAACCGACATCAAAAGACTTATAGTTCCCTAACGGTTTTCTCTGTACGAATGCCGGCTTCTGAAGATCAAAGAGCCCAGGGGTTTCTGACTTCCCCTGAGTACGAACTTCAAAAGATTCTATGTTATTCACTTGCGGTCTGTCAGGTATCGTATGATTGACAGATAAGCTCGCGTAATAAGACGAGGTAAACAAACCTGATTCGCTACCTGTTATGACGGGCAGGTCACGAAAGTTTGTAAACACTTCGTTTGCTTGAGTTCCAAGAGAAGAGGCGTGGATGAAAAGAAGTACGCTTGTGTAAGTAAAGACAGGCAATAAATGCATGGTTTTGCTAGCAAATCATAGAGCGCTAACGGGATTACAAAGACTGTCAGATTACTGTAGACTCTATTTCCATTATACGTCACACTGAGAGTACCCGAATATGACTAGGGGCCGTCTATGATTTGTGATCGAGCTGTGTGCTCGTATTTTGTGACGGTGGGAAACAACAATTGTAATGTATATAGTGATAATTGTATAGGTCTTAACTATTGTTGTATAGGTGATACTTTTCCCGCCTAGGAGTGTTCTTGGAGAACACGTCAAGGCGTTGAGTTTGATCCGCATTGGAGTTCCTGTGAAGTAAGGCGTTGTATATTTCTCGCCTTGTAGCTATGTTGGAATAAGTACAAGCTTTGTCTGGTTCCTGCCTGAGAGCAATTCTTAGAGAATCTATATGGCGATGTTTCATACCGCCAACCACTTGTGATAAGTGATTCACATCTAGATGGTGAATGTGTTGGTGCGAGGGGTGTATGCCGCACGTAAAGACATTTTGTGTACTGTTAGCTTGTGTCAGTAAAGCCAGTGGGAGTACTGTAGTTAGTTATTTCCTACAAGCAATGTTAGACTGAATTTTATGTCAATGTGCTTGACAATGTGAGTGATATTCAGGACTTGTGGAACAATGTGAATAAATGTCATGGAACTGTACAAGTGGTGCCAAGTTATTTAATATGAATCATTGTTGTGCACCATCTCACACGACACCCATAATATAAGTTCCTGACAATGGTTATAATCGGATACACACAGACGAATAGACGGAGATTTGGCCATGGTGACATTCGCTGGTGGTCAAACAGGGAACGCATAGATATGATAATTCACGAGATACGAGGAGCTGAGAATGAAAGTGAATGCTAAAAGTGTTGCAGCAGGCCCAACACGAAAAAAGAACTGCATGGGAAGGAGCCCTGCAAAGGTCATTGACATGGAATGATACATGGCATATGGCACCTCTTAGACTCAGCTTCATTATCAGATCAATGTATGACCTCCTGACATCGTCTGCAAACCTTGTGAGATGGGGAACGTCTGATGATGCTCAGTGCCCCCTGTGCCATGAGAGGCACACACAAGCATGTGTTCTCAGCTAGCAAGGTGTCATTAGGGCTATGGCGATTTACATGGCGCCACAACAAAGTATTAAATCAGCTGGATGCTACATTAAACCTGGCAAGGGTGAAGGTGAACAGTAAAGTCAGACCGAGCACTGAAAATACATACTTTCTAAGAGCAGGAAAGTCAGCACATCCCAAACCAAGTAAATCAAGTAGCAGTTTACCATCTCTTCTTGACTGTGCAAATGACTGGGAGATAGTAGTAGACCTATCTTGGCTAGCGGGATATCCAGAGAGTATCAGAAAATCTCGAAGACGGCCAGATATAGTGTTGCATTCCTCATCATCGCACCAGATTATAATGATTGAGCTGACCGTGCCATTTTAATCCAGATTGGACAAGCATAACTCGGTCAAAGTGCCAAGTATAATGATCTGGCCGCGGACTTGAGACGCGACGGGTTCACTGCAAGAGCCATGGCTGTTAAGGTGTTTACAAGAGGTCTCGTGGCTGCCTCAGTGTACGATCTACTGAAACAGTTGGGGTTGAGGGGACAGTCGAGAACAAGGGCGCATTAAGAGATTCAGCGAAACTGTAGAAAAGGCATCATGCTGGCTGTGCAACAACCGGACGGGCTATGGAACTCGAGACAATAATTTTTTTCAACGTAAGGGTTACTTTCACAATTGCCTCCAGCTGGCAGAAAATAGGAGTGAATTTGAAAGCTGCAACCAAGGTTGAGTTGGTTCAATTCTCTGCTCTAGACAACAGGAGGCTGATACGTGGGAGTCATGACCTAAGTGGACCCCCCCCCCCCCCCCCTTTAGAGTGTAAAGGAGATTCGACGGGGGAAGCATCAGCAGACATGGTCCTCCACTGCTCTCTATCCTCAGCAATGCGAACAAGTGTGGAAAAACCGTGCCCTGCCCATTCTTTGATGTTATCAGCCCATGATTTTCTATGCCTTCCTGTTCTCCGTTTACCTTCAACTGTTCTCTGGAGGATCGTTTTTGAAAGGGAGTCGTGACGAGTTACATGCCCAAACCAAGCAAGCTTTCGACGTTTCACTACTGACAAAAGTGGTTCTTAGTGGCCTGCATACGTGTTTATTTTCTCTCTAACATAGACATTTGTGTTGTGCTCTATAGCAAATGCGCAAAATCTTACTATAACATTTATACTCGAAAGCCTTAATCCTTCGCTCCGTATCTGCAGTGAGTGTCCAGTCCTCACACCCATACAAGAGAATAGATAATACAAGTGATTTGTAAAATTTGATCTTAGCGGGAAAACTGATGTTACTTTTCCAGATCACAATCAGCCTTGTCATGGCAGCTGAGGCCATCTCAATCCTTGTCTTAATTTCTTTACTTGATCTTCCATCACTACATATAGTGGACCCCAGATATTTAAAAGTGTTCACTTCTTCTAACGTTTGCCCATTTAACGTAATGTTGGTCGGAACATGTTTCTTATAAGGCACTATATACTCTCCTTTTAACAAATATCGGGTTGACAGGTTTCAAGCTTCTTTCCAGCATTATGGGAAAAAAATAATCCTAGACAGAACGACATGCGTCCTAATATAACCAATCAACCAGGTGTTTTAGCAGGACGATGCTGACCGTGCCAAAACGAGACTACACTTTAATCAATATCAGTAACAAGCTACGAGCCTTTGAATGCCATAATGATGAAGTCTCGCCATAAGACCAGGTCTCTGGCATTAAGCCTACACACTGACAGGTTGATATTACAACATACATCGTTGTGACCCTCGCATTAGTCAAGAATTTATTAAAATCTGGCAGTCTAGACAAAAACTGTGAGTATGTAATTATAATAGGTCGTGTCTAGAATATTAAGTGGGATCTAGTTGTTAGAAAAGATAGGCGTTGTCTATTACGGATTAGAAGACAAATGATATACGAGATAAATTGAAGATATAATTTGGCTATTACGGATTAGAAGACAGAAGTGATAGAAAATGTAACTAAAAGTATTTAAAATTATGGATTAAGAGAAATAAATGAGAGAAGATTTCAATAATTGTATTTGATAATTATGGATTAGGAGACATTAACGAGAGAGATGATATTGCGATAGTGTAAATAAAAAAGTACATATGATTCTTAGAAACAACTGGCGCTTAAAGACTGGACATAGAGAAGGTCAGATAACAAAACGCTGATTATAAACACTTAAATAACAGATTTACAAATGCATTATTATCAGCCAAAAAACGCCGGTTGCTGACTGTATTCATGATGGCGTACTACCATTGTGTGGGAGGGAGGGGAAGATTAAGGACAACAAACACACAGGTTAACAACATCAAAACTAGTCATAAAACTGTTAAAAGCTGAAACAGAACTACGATACAATTACACAGTTACTGTAATAACTAATACATAAATATAAAGATTTAGCAAAAATACAATTTATAGGCAACCACATGGAAATACATAAGACTCAGTTAAACAAACTGAAATAGAATTAACACCTCAAAAGAAGTTATATTTGCCTCAAAAATGCAAGTGACTAACAGAAATACTGTAATTAATTCTGGTTTATATTTGTAGAGGTTACATTATATATTCATACTCCTCATGGACGATGTCATCAAAACATTAAGGAGAGGACAAGAAAGAATTAAGTGGGATACTAGAAGATGAAACAGGCCCGAAGTACAGAGCTGGCGTTTGTCGACGATGTTGCCCTGACTGCTAAAGCAGAGGCACATCTTCAATCCAACCTGCAAATCTGGAAGAAAGAGCTAGAGTAGAAAGGGATGGTCATTGGCAGCTCCAAATCAAAAACCATGGTTATATCACGAGAGGAAATGTGGCATCAGATTATGCGTGGGAGAACAAGTCCAGAGTAAGTCAACTATTTTAAATATCTTAGAGCTGTAACAGACTTAAAGAGGGGGGGGGGGGGGGGGGGGGGGGGGGGGGGGGGGGGGGCGGTGGGGGGGGGCATGAAAGAAGAGTTTTCTACCCGAAGAGTAGCGGCTGGAAGACTTTTTCATGTCATAAATCGAGGATTCCTCAGCAAAATATAAATTGGCAAAAGATGGCTGTATACCGCTTTACCTATGTTCCAGTAAAATACTTCTATGGCACGCGCCTTAAACAGCCTCTGACAACCAAGTCCAGCTCCCGGCCTTCACGTGAGGCTCAATTTGAGCCCGGCGGAACTGTTTCCACTGACGGGAGAAGGGGCAAAGGCGAGCGACTGGCGCCTTAAAACCAGCAGCTTCGGGCAGATAGGGCTCGTGATCCTTGGTTGGTAGTTTATCTAAGAGAAGGAACTCTGAATTCAAACCACCGCTGCCTTGCGGGAATATCCATTTGTGGAATTGGCTTCGGGAGTAAACCCTGAGGATAAATCCGGAGTCGGAGTCCCTAAGGCAGTCTAATGTCGATTCGACATTATTCTGGCAACTCCTGCGACATGGCTGGTACCAAACTGTATCGGCTACTGCCGTTCCTTTGGATCTACCGGCTGTGTGGAGAGGGGGAACATGCTGCATGGGCAACAGCTTGATCTCCATATAACTGTGCCCAAGCTCGCGCCCTGGAGAGGACACTCCAGCTTCACCCTATAGGTGTCGGCAAAACATGGGAAGTAGCAGTTACCGGTTATAAGCATTTTGCCCAATTGGCGTAGGGCATGGCGCCAGGGGCTACTTCCGTCAGTGGGAGAGGTTCTAGGATCTCACTGGACAGCTACCGCCCGCTTCAAGCTGGGCAGCCCCCAGTCAATAAGGTGTTGTCCCGCCACTGTCTGCTTTCCCCATTGGGTGCATGGGGATTAGGGTCAAACCCGAACTGTGGACAGAAAATTTTGCACCAAGCAATTATCGAAAAAATAGAAATAAGCAAACTCTCAGATTGGGATGCTGGAACGTCCGGACTATGTTGACTGGACTATCCGAAAACCTACAGGATGTAAACGATGTAAGGAAGACAGCCATAATTAATGATGAGCTTAAACGACTTCCGGTGGATATAGCTGCACTTCAGGAAACGCGCCTGGCGGGCTCTGGAATGGTGAGCGAGAAGGACTACACATTTTATTGGCAAGGGAAAGATCTTAATAAAGCTAGAGAACACGGAGTAGGTTTTGCGGTCAAAAAATCGCTAACTAACATGGTTGAACCAGGCGAGAATGGATCAGAACGCCTGTTAACGCTCCGCCTGCAAACTAGCACAGGTCCCATCACCCTTGTCAGTGTGTATGCTCCTACTCTGTACTCTGCCTCAGAAGCTAAAGATGAGTTCTACGAGAATCTAGCAGCAGTCATCAAGAGCATACCTAGCAAGAACAGCTTGTTCTCCTTGGTGACTTTAACGCTAGAGTGGGTGCCGATAATGTTTCATGGCCTTCATGTCTGGGCAGGTTTGGTATTGGCAAGATGAATGAAAATGGACAACGGCTCTTAGAGTTGTGCGTCCACCATGACCTCTGCGTGACCAACACCTACTTTCAGACAAAACCCCAGCATAAGGTGTTATGGAGACACCCACGATCCAAGCACTGGCACCAACTTGACCTGATTCTCGTCAGAAGGCCACTCCTCAGGTCTGTGCTCTCCACGCGCTCGTACCATAGTGCAGACTGTGACACAGATCACTCCTTGGTTTGCTGCAAAATCAGAGCACAACCAAGAAAACTCTATCGTGTCAGACATGAAGGGAAACCACGCATTGATACCAGCAAGATGTCAGACCCTTTCATGATCGCTCAATTCACTGCGACCTTCAAGAAAGTGCTCAGTAGCCCTCAGCATGGTGATACTATTACAGAGAACTGGGAGCATCTACGGAACACCATTCAAAGTACTGCACTTGCCACCTTTGGTAAGAAAACAGCAAAGTCAAATGACTGGTTTGACGCTTCATCAGATGTGATGGCACCTGTTATTGAAGCTAAGCGCAGTGCTATGAATGAATACAAACGTTCACCGAGTGCCAGAACCCTACAGATCCTGAGGGCTACGAGAAGCAAAGTTCAACAAACTGCTCGACGTTGTGCAAATGACTATTGGCTCCAGCTCAGTGAGAGCATCCAGATCGCAGCGCAAACAGGCAACATTAGACAAATGTATGACGGTATAAAGAAAGCACTTGGCCCCCATAAAAGTAAGACGGCACCGCTAAAAAACCATCAGCGGAGAGAAGCTAACCGATAAGGGTAAGCAGATGGAGAGGTGGGTCGAGCACTACTCTGAGCTTTACGCTAGAGACAATACCGTTACGCCTGCAGCCCTTGATGCTGTCAATAGTCTGCCAACTATGGAGGAGCTGGATGCCGAACCAACATTAGAGGAACTCAGTAAGGCCATTGATAGCTTGGCCTCTGGCAAAGCACCAGACAGTGATGGGATTCCTCCTGATTTAATCAAATGCTGTAAGAGCACGCTATTACATCCCCTGCATAGGATGCTGTGCCAGTGCTGGGAAGAGACAACTATTCCTCAAGACATGCGAGATGCCAAGATTGTAACACTGTATAAAAATAAAGGAGACAGAAGTGATTGCAATAACTACAGAGGCATCTCTCTTCTTAGTATTGTTGGTAAGGTTTTTGCCAAAGTCATCTTAATGCGACTACACAAGTTAGCTGAGCGCATATATCCAGAGGCACAGTGTGGATTCCGAGCTGGCAGATCAACAACAGACATGATCTTCTCTCTCCGCCAGCTTCAGGAAAAATCAAGAGAGCAGAAAAGACCATTATATATCGCCTTTATAGACTCACAAAAGCATTCGACCTGGTTAGTAGGGATGGACTCTTTAAAATCCTCCTGAAAATAGGCTGCCCTTCTAAAATGCTGGAAATGATAAAGTCATTCCATGACGACATGAAGGGAACAGTCCAATATGCTGGAAGCACGTCACAGCCCTTTGATATACGAAGTGGCGTTAAACAAGGCTGTGTTCTGGCTCCGACCCTATTCGGAATCTTCTTTGCCTTACTCTTGAAACATGCATTCAGAGATGCAACTGAAGGAATATGCCTTCACACTAGGTCAGATGGCCGTCTGTTTAATCTTTCAAGGCTGAAGGCAAAAAACAAAAATCAGAAGGGTCACTATAAGAGACTTGTTGTTCGCTGATGATGCTGCAGTCGTCACTCAAAGCCAACAGGAGCTTCAGAGCTTGATGAATCGCTTCACTAAAGCATGCAAGGACTTTGGCCTCACAATAAGTCTAAAGAAAACGAATGTGCTGAGTCAGGATGTGGGTGCTGCACCAGTTATCACTATCGATAAACTATGAATTGGCAGTGGTGCACCACTTCACATACCTAGGGTCTACCATCAATGACAAACTCTCACTGGATACAGAAATCGACAGCCGCATTGGCAAAGCTGCAGCTACCTTTGCCCGCCTCACATCGCGTGTTTGGGGAAACTCTAAACTCACAATGAAGACCAAAGCTGCGGTATATAATGCCTGCGTCACCAGCACACTCCTATATGGCAGCGAGACCTGGACGACCTATGCTAAGCAAGAAAGAAGGCTCAATACCTTCCATTTGCGGTGTCTACGCCGCATCCTCGGCATCTCGTGGAAAGATAAAGTGACAAATGTCGAGGTGTTGTCACGTGCTGGCCTTCAAAGTATGTATACGCTGCTTAGACAGCGCAGACTTCGCTGGCGTGGTCATGTTCGCCGCATGGAAGATGGTCGCATCCCAAAAGATATCTTCTACGGACAATTAGCAGATGGCAAGAGAACAGTTGGGCGACCACAGCTGAGGTTCAAAGATGTGTGCAAGAGAGATATGAGGGCACTGGACATGGATCCAGCAACATGGGAGGATGAAGCTGCCGATCGCACTAAGTGGCGATGCTATTTACGGCACCACCTCAGATTGGGCGAAGAGAAGCTCACACAAGAAGCAGAGGTGAGGAGAAAACGTCGAAAGGAGCACCAGGAAAATAAGCAGCTGAGGGCTGCCACCTCAGGGGCGCATTCCCATAGTCAGTTATGACTGAAGGGGCTATTATTATTATTATTACTATGTTCCAGTCTTTGTCTATGGATGCGAGTCGTGGGCAATGACTACAATTCACAAAATCCAGCTACAAACGTTGGAAATTTAGTACCTGAGGAAAGCGGTCAAAGGGACATGGTCCGCAACCAGACAATACGTCATGGCCTCGAAACCCAGCTCTTGTAAACCCGAGTAGAACAGTCTCAGCCACAATGGTTTGGCCATGTCTGCAGAACTAGGAGAATATCGGTTACCACGACAAATATGGGAAACTAAGAGCCAGAGATTCAGACTTCCAAAACGACCCATAGTTCGCTGGGAGGACAATATCAGACAATTTCTGGAGGATCAAGGCATGAACTGAAACCAGGCCAGAAAGAAGACAGTCGATAGAATAGTATGGCGCTCTCTCTCTCTCTCTCTCTCTCTCTCTCTGGCTAATCTCTAAATCACTGTGATAAGAGGTTTTGATGTTACTAAATATAGGCTATCCTGGACAACTAGATGTATCAGAGGATACCAGGATATTGCCAGATAAGAGACTGGTCTTATAAGTAATACCCCTTTCTCTGAAAAGAGCAAGGGTGTATAGACAATTCAGGTGAGGTCAGACTATGTAAGTTCCCAGAGTAAAGACTGATGATGATGAAGTTCTCTGGGTCCCTAACTGTCACCCCTTTAGATCTCACCAGGACTAAAGAATCTGTGTGGTGTGTTATGGCAAGGTGTCTAGGGTAATGTATTAAATGTATTTAATTTCAAAACAGAACTTTAATTCAATGAAAATTAAGTAAATAAGACTGTTTGAAAAGTTTAGATATATATAGAGATATATACAATTTAATGTTCCTGTACCTCAAACTTTTGGGGTCAGGAATTCTCAAATCAAGAAATTTGTATTTACAAAAATAGAAATAAATAGGTTGGACACACTCTGTCCATGTCTTTTAAACAAAAGAGGTCACTGAAATGTCTACACCCAGTTCTTGTTTCTATGCTGGATAATACCACTATTCTATAATTGGAAGGTCTGTTGTTTTCATCCCTCCAAGGTAAAGTTTATTTTGTGGAATTGGATTTGAATGAAATATTATATGCCTGTTGTGAAGGACTTATCTGGAACTTTAGTGATACAGTTGGCTCATAAGTATTCAGGTTCACCAAAACGTTGTGCCTCCTGGACGAAGATGAGGAGTTTAGCTGCAGGTTATAGTATGAGCATTCAACTCCCTCGTGTTCTTCTTCCCCCAGGTTTCTGCAACAACTAGGTCTCTGTAATTCAACCCCCAAGTAAAGAATAATCACCTACACAAGCTTGACTAGCAGTAAAAAGGTTTTAACACTGCTTTCTAGTCCAGACGGCAAAGGCTTCGTCACAAAGTCTTCCCGCTGAGGTCAGCTTGGCATGGCTTTTCAAAATACAATGGCCTGATTTTACAAGGTGGTGTTATATTTTATCACCCTACCCTCAACCAATCAGAAGACGAGTCAAAAAAGTTAACTATTTTTGGGGGACTATAACTTTGAGCGATTTTAAGTGTGTTTGTTAATCTGACTAAATTTGTATATTATATATCTTAGTTATTTATAGACCGATTTTAATTATCAAAAGTGATAATCAAACGGCCAACTGCCCTCTATCGTCCTATATAGGTTTCCTTTAATTATTCCTTAGCCTTTTCATCTGGGTAATTTTTAAGTAATTAAATGTGATCTTAACCTGGTGTGAAAATATTACTAAATTAAATTTTCTAAGTTAAGATAATTTTTCTATGAGGGAATCTCTATGTGTATATGTTAAGCAATATCAGCGCTATAATTTGAGATATCCCTTTTATTTTAATTATCTTTAGTTATCAAGAAATGAATTATTTAAGTTCGGTCAAAAACTCAAAATAGGCATTATTTCCACTTCAACCAAAAACTTTCTTGGTCTACAAAAAAGAGGTAACGATTTGATTGGTTGTTAAATTTTACTACGTCCTTCGATAAATATTGGGATGGGTGTGTGAGAGGGGGTGGTAACTTTTAACTTGTTTTCTTAGAAAAATTCAAATACTCTTAGTTAAATGTTGGCGGTAAATTTGACTAGACCCTCAGACAAATTTCAAATACTGTAGTTATTTATAGATTTTAAATAAGTTAGCTAGTACGTTTTAAGCGGGGAATTTGAGCGTGTTGTGATACTGATTCACGTCACTACATATCTCCCCCGTTAGAAAAGCGCGAACCACTAGTGCAGCTTTCATATCCGTATACAATCACGTTCAAATAGACTCCACTATGCTTTAGTGTGATCCTGGATTCCTGCAGGTGGGTCATTCAAAGTAGGCACTACTCAAGAAATCTGCCTCAGACCTCTGCAATCCAGAGATCTATTGCAGGCTGTGTTAATAAACAGCTGCAGGTGCTACTGCCTGTCATATGCTGATTATCAATCAATATTCACCATTACTCTTCTCTGGGTCTGTACTAACTGCTTTATTTGAAGACTGTATGTGAAAAGGGGTTTTCCTATGCACGATGTCTACCTTATCATATTTATTTCCCTTTTTGTTTTTAGGCCCATGTTCTCCACAATGCTTTTCTAGCATCTGATTATTATTTTCTTTCCAACGTGTGGAATGTCCCTTGCTACACTGGTCACATGCCTCCACAAATTTTGCACTGTCTGCAGCTACGCCTGGCCAGAAATATTTCACAGGTGTCCTTTGACGGGTGGTACCAATTTTCATATGTCCACCGTCTGGTACAACATGTGCATGTGCCATAACTTTGTCCCTATACCTCAATGGCAGTACTAGCTGTCCATACCCATTAGGTCCTGCTCCAGCTTTCCTGTAAAGCAGTCCGTCCTTGAAATAAAATTGTCCTTTTCTGGGGTTGTTATGGGTATTTGGCAAGTTGCCAAAGCAAGGTTTTAATGTTTTATCTTTTTCCTGAGCCTTTCTCATCTGGTTAGGATGAATAGTAAGTAGTGGTTCCTCCTCCTTACTAGGGGTAGACCTGACCTGGAGCGTTGCCATTATCACAGGTTTTATAGGGCTCCCTAGAAAAACAAATCTTTTTCCTAACACCAGCGGGTAATTAGGATCCTTGCACACTGCGGCACTAATCACTCCTTCCACGTACCTAGTTTTGACATTTATCCTGGCTACGGGAAGTGTCATGGTGACTGTATCCTTTAATGCCCCTTGTATCTCTACTTTATCTGTGGTATACTGGTCAGGGTGCACAAGGGTTGCACTCACAACTGAGTCATATTCCAATCCTGAATCGTAAAGGCACTTGACTTTCGCACCATTACATACTACTTCTTCACAGATGGGGGGATGATAGAGTTCATGCTGCCCTGTAGACAGTTCCTTCTTTCCCTTGTTTCCCACTGTTATCATGCATGCAGCGTGATATGGAGGAACTTTCCTACCACATTCAATTGTATTATGATTGTACATCCTACATATTTTACACCATTTTCCTTCTGGTCTGTAGGGTTTCTTTTCATTTACTTGAGGGTTTCTGTCTCTAGGATCAAATCTAGGCCTATCATAATTTTGTTTAAACCTAGGTGGTTGATCCCTATTATTATAATACTCATCTTGGTCTGGTGGGGTTTTGTTACTTTCTGGTTGTTTCTTTCTAAGTCTAGCTACTTCTTTCTGTGCTGCCTGATATCTCTCAGCAACATTGAGAATCTCCCCCAGCCTCTCTGCACCTTGCTCCATGATAAATTGTCTCAGGTCTGGAGCCATGGACTCTCTTATCTGCTCCATCATAATCATTTCCTTCAGATCTTGGGTTTCCCCCAGAGCAGTCCATTTCTACAAATAGGTTTCTAGTCTGGCAGAGAATTGGTGGTAGGTCTCCCCAGACAGTAGCTTAGCAGTTCTAAATTTCTTCCTATAAAATTCACAATTCTTCTCGTATCTAATTAACAAAGCTTGTTTTAGAATATCATAATCTTCTTGATCTTCTCTACTCAATTTTGCGAAGACTTCATAAGATGTTCCACTAAGCCCTTGGGATAATTTTAAACTCCACTTCTCCTTCTCTAACCCATAGTTAGTAGCTAATCTCTCATATCTACTGAGATAGGACTCGATTTCATCTTCTTTCTCTACAAAAGGATTTAAATGAAAATTCATGGCTGATATTGAGGCCCCCTGACTTGCACCAGTGTCAGAGGTAGTTGGGCTGCTTCCATTTTCTGGAATATGTCCTTGAAGTTCCATTTCTTTCAGCCTCAACTCATGTTCTCTTTGCAGACGTTTTTCCTCTGCCTCCATCTGCAATCTTTTAGCCTCTTTTTCAGCCTCCATCTGCAATCTTTTAGCCTCCTTTTCAGCCTCCATCTGCAATCTTTTAGCCTCTTCCCCTCTCTGCAATTTTTTCCCCTCCTTTTCAGCCTCCATCTGCAATCTTTTTTCCTCTTAATGTAACCTTTTAATCTCAGCCTACCTATCAGCCTCTAAATTCCTAACTTCTTTATCTGCTTCTAATGTTAATCTTTTCTCTTCAGCTAACCCCCTATCTTCCCTATCTATAAATTTATCACATTCAGTAGTAACATACCGAATCAGAATGTCCCCACTCATGCCAAGGTCTTTTGCCGTCTGCACTGTAGCAGATCTAAATTTTGCCAAGTTTGCCATTCTCTCACTCGTCCACAATTATTACCAACTTATATCATAAATTAGCAAATATTACTAACTTAATTAACTATAGGCAATGACAGATCATCCAATTTCCACAAATTGATTAATTGTATTTTATATTTCTACAATCAGAACCCCAGGGTATGGTGGTAAAATAATCCCGGACAGGACCCCAATATGTGATAAGAGGTTTTGATGTTACTAAATATAGGCTATCCTGGACAACTAGATGTATCAGAGGATACCAGGATAGTGCCAGATAAGAGACTGGTCTTATAAGTAATAATCCCTTCCCTGAAAAGAGCAAGGGTGTATAGACAATCCAAGTGAGGTCAGACTATGTAAGTTCCCAGAGTAAAGACTGATGATGATGACGTTCTCTGGGTCCCTAACTGTCACCCCTTTAGATCTCACCAGGACTAAAGAATCTGTGTGGTGTGTTATGGCAAGGAGTCTAGTGTAATGTATTAAATGTATTTAATTTCAAAACAGAACTTTAACTCAATGAAAATTAAATAAATAAGACTGTTTGAAAAGTTTAGATATATATAGAGATATATACAATTTAATGTTCCTGTACCTCAAACTTTTGGGGTCAAGAATTCTCAAATCAAGAAATTTGTATTTACAAAAATAGAAATAAATAGGTTGGACACACTCTGTCCATGTCTTTTAAACAAAAGAGGTCACTGAAATGTCTACACCCAGTTCTTGTTTCTATGCTGGATAATACCACTATTCTATAATTGGAAGGTCTGTTGTTTTCATCCCTCCAAGGTAAAGTTTATTTTGTGGAATTGGATTTGAATGAAATATTATATGCCTGTTGTGAAGGACTTATCTGGAACTTTAGTGATACAGTTGGCTCATAAGTATTCAGGTTCACCAAAACGTTGTGCCTCCTGGACGAAGATGAGGAGTTTAGCTGCAGGTTATAGTATGAGCATTCAACTCCCTCGTGTTCTTCTTCCCCCAGGTTTCTGCAACAACTAGGTCTCTGTAATTCAACCCCCAAGTAAAGAATAATCACCTACACAAGCTTTACTAGCAGTAAAAAGGTTTTAACACTGCTTTCTAGTCCAGACGGCAAAGGCTTCATCACAAAGTCTTCCTGCTGAGGTCAGCTTGGCATGGCTTTTCAAAATACAATGGCCTGATTTTACAAGGAGGTGTTAATTTTTATCACCCTACCCTCAACCAATCAGAAGACGAGTCAAAAAAGTTAATTATTTTTGGGGGACTATAACTTTGAGCGATTTTAAGTGTGTTTGTTAATCTGACTAAATTTGTATATTATATATCTTAGTTATTTATAGACCGATTTTAATTATCAAAAGTGATAATCAAACGGCCAATTGCCTTCTATCGTCCTATATAGGTTTCCTTTAATTATTCCTTAGCCTTTTCATCTGGGTAATTTTTAAGTAATTAAATGTGATCTTAACCTGGTGTGAAAATATTACTAAATTAAATTTTCTAAGTTAAGATAATTTTTCTATGAGGGAATCTCTATGTGTATATGTTAAGCAATATCAGCGCTATAATTTGAGATATCCCTTTTATTTTAATTATCTTTAGTTATCAAAAAATAAATTATTTAAGTTCGGTCAAAAACTCAAAATAGGCATTATTTCCACTTCAACCAAAAATTTTCTTAGTCTACAAAAAAGAGGTAACGATTTGACTGGTTGTTAAATTTTACTACGTCCTTCGATAAATATTGGGATGGGTGTGTGAGAGGGGGGTGGTAACTTTTAACTTGTTTTCTTAGAAAAATGCAAATACTCTTAGTTAAATGTTGGCGGTTGTTCCTCACATATATAAATGACATATCAGAGAATATTCCAAGAAGAACCCACAATGCCTCCTTTGCAGACGACTTAGCCCTGTGGATCTCAGAGGAATATATCTCTACGGCAAGCATTCGGATGCAGCAAGCCCTAACATCACTGGAGGAGTGGGCCAAGGCATGGCTAGTAAAGATAAATGAGGAGAAAACATCATTCACCGTGTTTTCTCTCTCTAACAAACCACAGATCTCCAAATTGGTGCTAAATGGGGAAAATCTACATCTGGATGAAAACCCAAACTACCTAGGCATTACCTTTGATCGCCGCTTGACTTGGAAAACCCAGATTGAGAAAAACAGGACAAGAGCAAGGCAGAGAATGGCAATCATGAAAAAACTTGCTGGCACGGTTTGGGGAGCAGACGAGAGAGTACTAAAGAATCTATATACTGGGCGAGTGAGACCAGTCTTAGAATATGGCATTGCAGCATGGTCAACAGCCGCTAAGTCGAACTTTGACAAAATAAACAGAACCCAAAACCAAGCAATGAGAATCATAACTGGGGGCATGAAATCAACACCAATAAAAGAGTTGGAAAAGATTACTCACCTCCAGCCTATGGAGGATAGAAGAGATAGCAGAGCTCAGCAACAAGCCGAGAAATTCAGGAGGCTGATAGATCACCCAATGCACCAGAGAATAAATGGACTTGGAAGGGGAAGGCTGAAGCAAAGCAACTTTGTAGAGACAGTCAAAACAAAGATGAGAGCAGACCCCATAAATGCAATATCAACAGCTACGCCAATATGTACTGCACACAAGCTACCAATTTGGAAACAACAGTGCTTCCCTGAAATGATAGAAAATGTTCCTGGTATTGAGAGAAAGAACAGTCAAACTGAAACAGAAAGGAGAGTCCTAACCACAAAATATATAGAGAAACATTACCCAAGCAACACCTGGATCCATGCGTACACAGATGGATCAGCAACTAATGCAACAGAAGATGGGGGTGGAGGAGTCTTCCTGAGCTTAAGAAATGGCACACAAAAAAAGATAGCAGTTGCAACAGGGAAATTTTCAACTAACTTCAGAGCAGAGGCAGAGGCCATAAAAACTGCATCAGAAATTCTAATGACAGAAAAAAGCTCAGAGAGACCAGTAGTTATCTTCTCAGATGCGCTGTCAGTGATTACAACACTGAAAAGTCAAATAAATGCTGAACTGGATGACCTAAGAGTAACACTTCACAGACTATGTCAGCAATACAAAAGAGTTGTGATACAGTGGATCCCTTCTCACTGCAACATCCCTGGAAATGAAGAGGCTGACAGATTGGCAAAGGAAGGGGGAAAACTTCCTCAGCTGGACACAAATATAACCTATGAGGAGTCCAAGAGTTTTATCAAGCGCAGATACAGGCACAAGTGGGAAGAAGAGCATCCAGGCCACACAAAAAATGATCCGTATTACCAGCTCAGCAGAAGTGAACAAGTGGTAATCTTCAGACTTCGCACTGGTCATAACAGATTGAGATACCATCTGTTCAACAAATTAAAGATAGGAACTACGGATGAGTGTGACTGTGGCACTGGTAAAATGACTGCCGAACACCTGCTTCAAAGGTGCCCAACATATGAGGAACAGAGAAGACGCATATGGCCATCACCAGTACCATTCCTGGAGAAAATCTACGGAGATATCAACAGCCTCAGGCTGACCACCGCTTTCTTTGAACTTATTCAAGTTGACATCTGAGGGTGAACGAAGAAGAAGAAGAAGAAGAAGAAATGTTGGCGGTAAATTTGACTAGACCCTCAGACAAATTTCAAATACTGTAGTTATTTATAGATTTTAAATAAGTTAGCTAGTACGTCTTAAGCGCGAATTTGAGCGTGTTGTGATACGGATTCACTTCACTACAATCACAAGGTAAAAGAGAAACGACTAATTAAGTAATTTCTATTTGTAGAGTGTTTCCGATTTATATTTGTAGAGTGTTTCCGGTTTATATTTGTAGAGTGTTTCAGGTTTTTATATTTGTAGAGTGTTTCCGGTTTATATTTGTAGAGTGTTTCATGTTTTTATATTTGGAGAATATTTTAAGTTTATATTTGTAGAGTGTTTAAGTTTATATTTGGACAAATTTTTTTAAAGTCAATTTGTGAAGTAAATAATTAAAATAACAAGATATACTGGCATCAGAAATTGAAGAAAAAGAACAAAATGATATACTGTACAAGTTACTACTGAAAAACATTGTGAAACACGCATGCGGACAGTAGCAACACCTGACATATACGCACCTGTATGTAAGTATCCTTAAATTCGTTCTCCCTGAGTGCGAGATGATTCAGTTCCCATGAGAGCCGGAAAGCTGTTAGGACCGGGTCAGGGCTGGTCAGCGATATCCAGGCGGGGCTGGCCAGCGCTCTATAAGTGTTGATTCTTAGTAAAGAGTGGCGCAAGCTGAAATAGTAAACACGTATTCTCAGTATTAAAAAAACACGTCAACTGAAATATAAAACACATATTCTTAATGTACACAAGTTAACGTAAACTGAGGTCGTGAACTCGCGTTCTTAGTTTTCCCTAGAGGACTTTGAAATAGATAAAATAACATATCTATGAAGATATGTACAATACGCAATACAAACCATGCGACATGAAGACATTGATCTATATAACTTTGCCCCCACCCTCACCCACACACACAGACACACAAACAAGCACACACAAAAACCATCCGCGCGATGAGACACAAAATGAAAATATTGCTCAAGAAACAATAAACGTAACGTAGACAATGACGTTTCAGAAGAACAGTTTAGTTTTTGGCAGAACAACACAACAAGAAAAGCGATATTTTGTACACGATTACTAGTAGAAAACAGCTCCAAATATGTGTTTTTCTTCCTGCAAATGGTAGGTCTGGCAAGAATTATTCACCTTATACTGTCTACCTACAATCTAGCATGACTCACCTGTCTACCCGCTATCAAGCATTACTCATCTGTCTACCTACCATTTAGCACGGCTGTGATGAGTGTCTCGGAATTCCCCCCCCCCCCCCCTTTTTTTTCACCGTTAGGACCGCCATTTTCTTAGCTTTGATTTTTGTCTACCCTCCTCTTCTTTTTCCTAGTGTTTATGGAAAACATCCCAGACTCCGGCAGCGTCAATCTTAAATTAGACCACCCTAGTCCCCTCCATGACGTATCTACACAGATGTGACCGTAAATTCTTTACTGCTGGGAGCTTTCCATCTTCAAATGTCTTTTGAGTCAGAGAAAAGCGAACACATGCGAGTCGTAATGCCTTTTCTTGTCACCGGTCTGCTCGTCTCCCAGAACCTTTGTGGCCGGGACGCCCGCTACTTCGCTGGACATCCGTACTAGAACTCTTTCATCTCGGGTTGCAAAGATGGGAGGGGAGAATCTTCTAGTTCCCCGATGTCTTTGTCCTCAGTCCTTCTTGTCACTTATTCGTCCAGATGTCTACCAGATGAGGGGTGATCTAAGGCAGAACTTGACTGTATAACCTCGGCTCAAACATTATTTGTTTCTTGTGTTTCCAGAGCGCCGAGGGTCTTCTCTCTGCGGGGTGTAATTAGTGTCACTATGCCTGATGCGAATTGCATATTAGAAAAGAATACTTCTTGTAATTTCGGAAAGCACACTTACTTACAAAATTTTCTGGTAATTTCGGTAAGAACACTTAGTCACAAAATAACTGCGCTAACTTTAAACTTGTAAATAACCACGAGTTAAATTTTTTAACGTTAATTTTCCTAATGACTGTGTATTTTAGTACTAATAAATTCCAACTTGGTGTTAATTTTTACAAAGGATGGTGTATAGTTGTGTTAATTAATTAAATTTTTCTACTAGTTAACTACAGGTAAATCTAGGCGTGATGGCCACTGACTGCTTTGACGGTCGGTGGTTAAGGATCGAAGAAGAAGAAATCTCCAAACAGTGATTATAATAATTTTCCTACCAGCCTGACAAATCCTCATTTGTGTTGTAAACTTTTGATGGCCTCATTAGTTTTGTACAACGGTAAAACCAAATGTTGGGTAAATTACTACGGGAAGTAATTCGTTCTTTGGAGTTAATACCTGGGATCTTTTCGGCCATGTATGTAAAACCAATTGATTTTTAGGCCTCTCTCTCAAACAGGTAGGGCCACTCCATGTCTGTATAATTATTTTTCTTGTTCCTTTCACAGCGATCAAGATGATCACACTTATTAAGTGCCAGCAAAAGGGGCTGAGCCTAAATATGTATATATTTACATCCCTGCCCTTTCACGTGAGGACATACCTGTATATCTCATGTCTCCCTCTCCCCCCTCTCCAAGTGAACTGTTAAGCGGATCTCTAAGCCCATTTACCTACAACGCTGGCTCAGTTAGCCATTTCGATCAATAAAGGGCGGAGTAAACCGACCGCGCGAATCACGCGCGATGTGGTTCGCACCTGTGATTTGAGGATATGGGTGAGAAGAGATTTTTTTTTTAGTGTGTTATTTTGTATTGCATTTTATAAAAACTTTGATATGATTAGGCTGATTGGGGGGGGGGGGGAAGGAGGGGGGAAAGGGGGGGGGGGGGGCGGGGTTTGCTTTTATTTTTCAGACAGATCCCAGAGTCCCCTGGAGACAGACAGCCCGTCATTCACCTTTCCTATTCTGCATTTCACCTACCTCTTTTTGAGTTATTGTATTGCCAAGCTTTATTATTTTGCATCGCCTCCAGGCAGTGAGTCGATATCCTTGCTGTGTCTTCATTAAGGCAGCCAACTATTACCATTCCACCTTCCCTAGCAGTGCATATACTCGTGTAGTCCATCAGTACCTATATATATGACTCACGTATGTTTAAACAATCTAATATGACTCACGTGTGTACATGAATCTAACATGACTCACGTATGTACATACAATCTAACATGACTCACGTGTGCATTACAATCTAACATGACTCACCCGTTGTACATACAGTCCAGCATAACTAATCTGCCTACCTCCACTTGTACATATCTCACCTGTCTGCATGCACCTTGGCCTGACATCTTTTACAGGAGCATGAGAGCTGATGAGGTCGGTCAATGGTGGCGCCGTGAACCAAAAGCAGCTGTAGAATCTCAAATTGGTTACAGTGTGCTGCCAGAACCACTAGAGCATAAAAGAGCAGATATAACAACGTGAAAGCAGTAAACAAAAAGGTAGTCCCATAGCATATACTTCGTAGGGGAGTGAAGTGTTTGTCGTGAAAACGAGTTGTGTGTAACCCCACTACTTTGTTAAATCCCTATGTCGAGAGCCCAGCCAATCAACGCACAGTTGCTGAGCCGGAATAAATTACCTGAAGTTACGCCAGGGAAAAACTTAAGCCCGCGGCCATCTTGTTCACGCAAGATGGCGGACGAAAACTGAATAAAATTAGGCTGTACGAGCAAAAGACTAAACCGGAGGAAACCAATCAGCTTGCTCCGCCAGGAACCAACCAAAAGCTTTGCTTAAGCATTCACCTACCTATATAATCGGACGAGATTTTATGCAAAGGCACGCAATACCGAACACGAAGCCGGAGATACCGACCGACTGAAGAGGAGAGAAGCTGTCACCCTTGATTTATTGCTTACCTGAGGGCATCGACCTGCAGCCTGCTTCACTAGTCGAGTCAAAATCTGGCCTGTTTAAATCTTGGAGGGTAAATATAAATTTACTATAAACTGGTAGGAAAATAGGCCTACAGCAGATACACCTGTATATATATATATCTTTAACATATATTGATTTAATATGAACGTATCAGTTTACTGATTGTATCTTGGGGGAATTAGGTATAATGATTTTATTTCCTAATATGATTGAATAGACGAAGACTAATAGGACTCATACTTCAATCTATTGTCTCCTATAACTTCAGTCTATTGTCTCAGATAACTCCAAACTGAAATATAACCAAAACAGTCCTTGTTAGGACTCAATCTATTGTCTCCTATATCTCAATCTATTGTCTCCTATAACTCAATCTATTGTCTCCTATAACTTCAGTGTTATCTCAGATAAAACCAACTGCAATATAACCAAAACAGTCCTTGTTAGGACTCAATCTATTGCTTCACATAACTCAATCTATTGTCTCACATAACTTCAATCTATTATCTCAGATAAAACCAACTGAAATATAACCAAAACAGTCCTTGTTAGGACTCAATCTATTGTCTCATCTAACTCAATCTATTGTCCCATATAACTCCCACCTGATATATATCACCAAACAGTCCTCGTCTCATATACTCCTATCATAAGAACATAACAATATTGTTAGGATATATGTTACCAGCTAGTATAGCACTTGTCAGAGAGGGCCTGGTATATTATAGGGGGAAGAAAATGGTTGTATCACACCTAGGTGTACATATTATTGGATGTATTCATGTATTGAATATATATTATGGGATATATTCATGTATTGACTTTATTGGATGTATTCATGTATTGAATTTATATTATTGAATGTATCCATGTATTAATTTATCAGAAAGAAGGTTTTGCAAGTAGACACCTGTCTTGTCTCGCTATTGCTAAATCATACTGAGCCATGTTGTCATTCATCCTACATGCAGACACCCGAGGCACACGCTCATTTCATCCACATTAGAAATAGGTGGGCTTGATGACAGAAATTAGCCCCTATTTTTCCTTGTTACAGGTTTTATTCGTGTCATAAAAACTGAGATCGTGGGTCGTCAGTCCAGCTGCCTGGAACTCCGCAGGAGCATAGAGATTGCACCGAATCTACATCTTTAGTCCCCCTCAGTCTTGGGTGGGCTAAAGGAACGATCTTCAGCCGGTTTTGTGTCAACCAAACCAAGAACTTCTAAGAGATGAGTACACATTAGTGCCATTTCTGTCAGCATTGTGAGCAAAAATTAGTGTCAGTGACGAGAAAGTGATTTAGCGTAGAAAGAGACAATAATAACAGCATAGCTGATAAATGTTATATACTTAATTAACAGCACAGCTGATACATTTTCTATAAGTGATCAACAGCACAGCTGATATAAATATGTTTCCTATAATTGGAAAACTTGTAATATCTATATATATATAAATATATGTGAATCATTTGTAAACTTACAAATCCATTACATTCCATTTTTCAACATTCACCCTTCAGCACAAGAGTAGATAGTGTATATACTAAATAAATAATAAGGAAATTGTATTTGAACGACTTGTCAATTTTATCATTGATAAGTAAAATCTGTTTCCTTGTTTATTAATATCACAGTTAGTTACACAGCGGAGGTGGCACTTTATGTCGGTCTCATCTCTACTATTGTTTCGAGATCAGAACATTCACAGCCGTAACTAATTTGTGATACCAGTAGTTCTCTCAGACACTGGGACTTCACCATTTTCTGCAGAAATTCTATTTCTGTAATTTTCAGTACTATACTGATCCTACAGTCAAATAAAACCTCACGCCACAGTGTTAGAGACTTCTCAGTAATAGGTCCAGCATCAAGAGGTGAGGTAACTAGTTCCCTTCCTCGCTGCCATTTCCTTCCCTAACTCAAGAAGTAAAGTTAGGTACCCATTTACAGCTGGGTAGACTGGAGCGTGTCGATACCGTGAATCGAACTCAGCACCTTTGCTGCAAGAGACCAGCGCTCAAACCACTCTGTGAAATGGACGCTCCCATTTAAACCCATTTTCTCACGTTTAAGGAGCATATCTATTATCGTAACCGTCATCAGTTTTTGACAATTATTGCCTAACTTAGGCCTGCTGTTGTTTCTCTTCATTTATTGTAATCTGAGCCAGATGTGTCAAAGAGCTTCTCGCTATGTTGGCTTTCTCTTTTACTATTCTTGTCTGTTTTTATTGACCTTTTCATACTTTCCTTTTCTTCAGGGTTATAGTCCATTTTAACTGTTGGTAGTTTCCCTTGTGGGTTATAGTTGGTTTAAATCAGCCTTTCTTAACCTTTCTCTCACGGAGGAACCCTTGAAATAATTGTTCTGGTCTCAGGTAACCCCTGCATGAAATTATAATATCTGCAACTCTTCATACTTTACTGATCAGTAAGTTGTAAATATAATAATCACATAAAAATGTGCCAATGTTCTTTTGGTTTTTGTTCCTGTGGACCTGTTTATTTGGCCAGTTTATTATCCTAGTTTTTAGTGTGGTTCCCCATCACCACAAAGGATATTTATGTTTTTCCATTTTTTATATGTCCTACTTGATACTTTTTTTTAACCTTTCTAAGTAGGCCTAAAATTCTTGTCAAAAATTTATACTCTTCAAGATGCTAATGACATATAGTATGTGCAAGAGTGAAGATGGTTCTACTGCGCACTGCCATACAGGGCTGCTCGGTCACTGCCTACCATTGCGAGCGCTAAATCGCGGAACCCCTAGCGACTTATAGCGGAACCCCTAGCGACTTATAGCGGAACCCCTAGCGACTTATAGCGAAACCCCTAGCGACTTATAGCGAAACCCCTAGCGACTTATAGCGGAACCCCTAGCGACTTATAGCGAAACCCCTAGCGACTTCTAGCGAAACCCCTAGCGACTTCTAGCGAAACCCCTAGCGACTTCTAGCGGAACACTAGGGTTCCGTGGAACCACGGTTGGGAAATTGTGATTTAAAAGATTGGTTGTTTCACATGGACATACTTTAACTGTCGGGTATTTTTATATATGTGATGGTGGATGACTGTTTCAACCCAACGTTCATAGATCGGAAAGCAATTTATATTTGATGTTATTTGGGCACGTGATGTAGTAGTGATGAGTTGTAGAACCTCATACAGGTGTAAATGACCTTCCTCAATCACAAACTTCGCATAATAATGAAGACCAAATCAAAGTAGATACAATTTGATGAAAATGTCAATGATATATCTTTTGATAATAACACATGCAACTCTTCATTGGAAATGTCCAAGAGATAAGGAGGTTCAGTCGGTGATACACTCAAAATATTGTTGCTTGATGGTAAATCGACTTGTCAAGAAATGTTTATATACACAAAATAATTGCTATGTAATGTTCTCAATCACTCTACTTCAATATAGATCTCTGGGGTATCTTATAAGTCACAGTACTTCTTCTTCTTCCTTCCTCGTTCGCCCTGAAAAGGACGGTGGTTGCGTTGTGTCTGTTTACGCCTAAGCTGTGATATCTGCACCTTTCGGTCGACACATCCGACTTCAGCACGGCATTTTTTAGGGACCGGGTTTGCCTTCCCATTTCGATCCGCACTCGCTCAGCCAGACTGCACTGCTGCAGACTGTTTCCAGGACCACCACGTGGAGGTGGAGTGCGGTCTTGACCAGTTCTGGTTCGCTGGTCCTGATGCAAGCAGTACAGCTATGGGTCGCTGACTGCATTCACTATTGCTGCATCTTGGGGTCCCAGTCACAGTACTAACTCCGGGGTTATTAATTTCCCTCCCCCAGAATGAATATATACTAGCCACCATTAAAAACGCATCGCATTAGTTTATGACCCACAACTCGTTGTGCTAAATTTAAAATACACGAAACCACTGATTTTACAATTCTGATCCATTTACTAACCCAAATTTGATGTATTTTTAAACATGAGACAATTCAGAACCGGCTCCTAAGCAGTTGTCAACCCTAGGTGTAAAAACAAAAGTCGCACTCACTGTCATTCAGTCACAGCCATCATTAATACCGTGTGCCAGGTGTATGAGCTGCTGTCTGAGTTGTTGTTTGGAAGCGATTGCGCAGATGTAACAATAGAATTTGGCGATCTTGAGCTAGTGTTGTTACACGAGGTTGACCAAGCCTGGGACGGTCATTGGTGGTACCTGTCGTCCGAAACCGCTGGTTCAGCCTCACTATAGTGGACTGGTCACAATTGAAATGTCTGGCAACTTCTCTGGTCGCCATTCCACTGCTGAGCATACCAACAGCTTGCCATCGCTCTTGTGACGGCAGTCGAGGCATGACAAAAACATTAACAGAATTTCTTTCGATGAAAACAGATAATGGCTTTTTACTCGCTGAAACTTGACTAATGCGTGTGCCAAATTTCAATGTGATTCGACTTTTAATAAAGCCAGAATTTATCACGCAAGATTTGAAGTAAACATCACATCGACAGTAAAGTAAGAATACATGAACTTCATCACTTGCACACTTTCGTGGTTTGAAAATCGCTCACTTGCATAAATATTTCAACAGTGAAAACATGTCACGTTTTCGATGCGTTTTTAATGGCGGCTAGTATATATCTACTTTTCCTGTTGCACTGATTTCGTTCTTTATTCCTGTGTAAAATTAATAGATCACTGCTCGAAATGTCCTTGTGTGCAGATATGCTTACTAGCACAAATACTGCTCTCTGTGTCACGTGATATTACTGTACGAAATGTCCGTGTGTGCAGATATGCTTACTAGCCCAAATACTGCTCTGTGTCACATGATATTACTGTAACTTCGACGCTACTTGAAGGTACAAATAACAAATTGCTTATGTCATATTCTGTATTATATCTCAATATATCGCGCATCTGCTAAACCGTAGCATGAACTTCCGGCCATATTTTCACTTCGGCTTCTTGGATTAGTCTGTCTGAAATAATCCAAACGTGTACTAATATGATTCTCTTCTTCTCACTAAAATGTACATTTCTGGGAGCAAAGTTCGGTCAGTCTCCCCAAGTACAGCGGACTCAGAATTAACTGTCTTTCTTCTCATTCTTGTTATTTTTCATTGCTCTACCTAAAGGTCGTTATTTCGTTTCGCATCGTTTAAGAAAATTGAGAACTTGTTTAATTTTCTGTCCAGTACTAACACCATTGTCTACCTGAAGCCAAGCGTCGATTCCTGTCCATAAATATATCAGCTTCTAACCTTTAAGGTCATCTTTCCCAAAATACTGCCTGGAAAAGTTAATCACTGTAACTGTCTTTTTCTTCTTGTTGATGTGATCACTGGCCCAAGACAGTGGACATGTTGTTAGATGTGTGGTGCGAGCGTATGATGAATTGAGTGTGGGTGCGAATGGAGACGCGAATGTGTTTAGGCTCGTATAGATGTAGATCCTGCAACCCATACTCTCACATGCAGTAATCAAGGATGCTTTGACACTGCAGGCATGTTTCAAGACATTTATTGACGGGAACACACATAATATCAACAGGAACAGTCAGTGTAACAAGGTCATGCTGACCTGACATCGATAGGTATACATTTGGCATTCAAAAAGGTAAACATCAGAATAGACGTGCATGGTCAATAGCAAAGTTCTTCAATAATGACAGTTCGTAGCGTCGCCCTTGGCGTCTCTGACTAAACGCGTCAGATGCCTTAGTTACCTTGACACACAGGTGCAACTTGGCACTCCCGCCAACTGCACATATCAGGCTGTAGTATAATAGCCGGAAGCACAGGCCTCGTCCTAACGTCGGCCGTGTACTTCTGTTAAATAGGTTATCATCAACCCTGCAGTAATACTTATTGTAGATAGAAGTTCCGCCAATCTGCGGCTCCCACAATATATCTTCGTCACTGGATTTCTGGACAATATAAGACTAACAGTCTTGGATGGCTACCTCGAGCACAAATATATAAGTTCTGAAATGGCGGATCAGTGAGCTGCTGTTCACCCTAGGTAATCCTTTACATGTTCTGCCACCGAAAAGCGTAATAATGCATAAAGGTCGGTATTACCTGGTAAATGAATCCTCAGAACTACACAAGGAATTCTGTCGTCATCCCGACGCACAGAGATTCACTGGGGAAAACTGCCATAGCAGTTACTTCGAAGATTCTCCCCGAAAAACAATGGACTCTTGGTCCCTTCAGAAAAACAGGACCTCCCGGCTTCCCGGAAGTATATCTCACTCCCGCTTAAAAAACCTTCCCATAGGCCCACGCCGAACTGTCAACCTCTGACCCTAAAGGTCAAACACAATGAATGAATAAACAAGGGAAGACAACCCCTAATCAACCTGACATCGCAGGTAAAGACACAATTATACTTATGATACAAACATAAGCAAATAACTTGACAGATGACTCCGTCGAAAATGACAGCAACATTACTACCACCCCCCTGTAAAAAAAAAAATGCAATTTTTTTTTTTTTAATATGTTCATGAGCAAGATAGCACCAGTATCACTTCTGTGCTCATGCAAACAATGAACCTAATATCAGGTACAAAAGAAGAGGGTACAAATCATCTCCCAACATAGGAGAAAATATTTCCTTTAAGCCAAACAAACTAAGGGATACCATTCAAGAAACCTAAGTTGCTGGCAATACCAATCATATATCAAACATTACTAAATAATATAATCATAGCAATATACAAATGTCAATGCTATTTTAGCAACATATCACTGATGGATGGACAAAATGAAATTTATTAAATTATCTAAACATCATCCAAATACATTTGTATTACAACATATTATGATATTAAGGACAGACCTAAGTCTGAAAATATATCAGAAAAAACTAGGACACAAGATTTAACTGGAATCATGTGGCCATCTAGACAATATGTCCGCCATCACATTATCCGAACCACGGATAGCTCGCACCGTGAAATGGAAAGGCTGAAGAGCAATAGCATAACGAGTAGATCTCGAGCTCTTCAAATCCTTACTTTGCATAGCCGTAAGAGCTTTTTGGTCGGTTTCCATAAAGAAATGCGCGCCCAGAAGGAACCTTTGTAGCTTAACAATGGACCAAACCATAGCCAACAATTCACGGTCCAAAACCGAGTAATTCCTTTCTGCCGCATTCAGCTTCCTAGAAATATACATTACAGGATGCAGAGTTCCTGAATATTCCTGCATTAGTGCCGCTCCAATGCCAGTGGAAGAGGCATCACTACGAAGGACAAAAGTCTTATCAATCGTCGGTAGTCTTAAGATAGGATGAGATGAGAACAAATTCTTAACCTGATCCAATGAAGATTGGCATTCTTGGGACCAACGCACCATATTAGGAGAACCTTTTTTCAATAACGTTGAAAGTGGTGCCATAATGGAGGACAGATTCTCAATGAATCTTCCATAGAATTGTATCAATCCCAAGAGACTACGCACTTGCTTTTTTGTCTTCGGAACCGAGATATTTAATATCTTTGAAATGTTTTGGTCCTCTGTCTTCAACAGACCATGACCAACTCGATGACCTAGGAAGGAAATTTCACTAAACCCAACAAAAGCTTTAGAGGGTTTAGCAGTCAAACTATGCTCACGTAGAGTAGATAGCAATTCCTTCAGACCCACATAGTGTTCTTCCCAAGTATCGCTGAAAAGACAGATGTCGTCTAAATATGCAATGACATCTGCACGATCTGATAGAATTCGTCGCATCATGCGCACGAAAGTCGCTGGGGCGTTCATAAGCCCGAAAGGCATAAAATTCCATTGAAACAGACCCCTAGGTGTCGAAAAAGCAGTGAGAGGTTTGGCGTGTTCCGTCAATGGGACTTGCCAATAACCTTTCGACAAGTCTAGTTTAGTAAAGAATTTAGCTTTAGAAAGTCTAATAAGTAGATCATCTAATAACGGCATAGGTTCAGCATCGAACTTCGTAACTTGATTTAATTTGCGATAATCAACGCAAAGACGTATGTTATTGTCTTTCTTTCGAACAATAACTATCGACGAAGAATAAGCTGAAGTGGATGGTTCAATTATTTGTAGTTGAATCATTTCATCCAATTCTTTCTCGACTTGTGCTTGAAAATGAATAGGTATTGGGTATGGTCTTACTCTGATCGGATTACGATCAGTAAGTATGATGTCATGTTCTATGACATCTGTGTGTCCAGGAATGTCGGTAAGGACATCCTGATATGATTGTAACGTAGAGGATACTTGACGTTGTTCCTCAAAAGACAAGTTAGAAGAGACTGTAACGTCTCTCCACGATTCCGTTGAAATAAGTGGAATCGTAGGAAGAGGTAAGTTCACGTCAGAAAAAATAGTTTCCTCATCCTGTATAACGGACAGGGATGAGATGTGACCATGTTGAACTGGAGAGTCGTCCGTCGCCTGGAAAATAGGCTGTAAATAGTCTGGACGTTCAATAAACTCTGTTAACATATTTATATGGAAGGTTTTATGCCTTCCATCCACATCGACAATATAGTCGACATCAGAAATTTTCGAGACTATAGTGTATGGACCCTTCCAAGAAATGAGAAGTCTATTCTCTCTTGAGGGCAGTAAGACATATGCTTTGTCTCCAGGACAAAGTTGACGTAGGCGTCTTTTCTTATTAGCAAATCGCCTAGCTTTTTCTTTCGCAAATTCGGAAGATGAAGTTGCTAACCTGCACGATTCGATAATCTTTTCTCTAAGAGCTATAACATATTCATATGACGATTGTGTATCATCGTCAATATTATCGGAAGTTATCAAATCGTGTAACAAGGACATTGGCCCGCGCGGTTGCGCGCCAAAGACAAGTTCGAAAGGAGAAAACCCTGTATGCTCGTTGGGAACCTCTCTATAGGCAAAGAGGACTGCAGGTAAAACCCTGTCCCAATCTTCAGGATGATCCTCCGTTATCTTGCCAAGTAAGTTCTTTAGTGTCCTGTTAAGACGTTCTACCAATCCATTGGACATTGGATGATAAATACTACTGAGAGACCTTTTAATGTCTAGCGTAGCCATTACCTGAGACATAACGTCCGAAATTAACTGAGTGCCGTGATCCGACAGTATTTCTCCGGGGAATCCCAGACGAGAAAATACGAGCCAAAGAGCATCAGCGATATCGACAGTTGATATGCTCTTCAGAGGAATAGCCTCTGGCCAACGCGTGCACATGTCCACGCAAGTGAGGATAAATTGGTGTCCTCTGGCTGACTTAATTTTGAACGGACCAATGATGTCTATAGCCATTTTCTGAAACGGCCGAATCGGAATATCTGCAGCCTGAATAGGAGCAGCATGTCTCGGACCCCTAGACTTGACCTCTTGACAAATTTTGCAAGATCGGCAATAAATTCGGATGTCTTTATTCACGAATGGCCAAAAGAATGACGCAAGGACTCTAGTTTTAGTTCTGGAAAAACCCATGTGTCCCGCACACTGAGAATCGTGTGCATGCCGAAGAATTAAGGCTCTCATACACTTAGGCACAAGAATTTGCGAGTGCATAGACTTGTCCGAGTGTTTGTACCATTCGTACCAATATACCATTCTTCATAGTGATATACGATTTGTGATTCGTATTTTGATTGGGATCCCCTTTCTTTGCAAGAAGGAAGTATTTCTTCAAAGAAGGATCCTCTTCTTGACGTTTAACAAACGAGTCATGGGAAATCACCAAGTGCTCGTCTTGGCTATCAACTTCATTACTATTATCAGATGAAGTTGGGGGATTAAGAGCTTGAGCTCTTGTCACCACTGCATTGACCGTTTGAATGTTTTTTTCTTCCCAACTAGAAATTTGTTGCGGGGTGCATTCCTTAACCCCATGAATACGACCGATTATAAGATCCGCAATAGGATTAGGAAGAAGACATGCATGGACATCTCCTGTGAAGAAAGGAGTGTCAATCCTAATAATAGCAGTAGGATAGCTTTCCATAGTACCACCAAATGTAACACATTTGATTGTTTTTCCCGTGGCACAGCAAGGATCTATCAGAGACTCCTTAACCCCGACGGTAGTACATCCCGAATCGAAAAGTACTGAGACTAGCCTATCATTTATTAGACCTTTATGTAAGATGAGAGATCCTCTCCCATCATGCGCAACTGTAGCAGGTAGAGCAGGAAGAGGGTGACCACAACTTAGCGTAGATACAGTTGATGAGTCAAACAATGTTAAGCATTGGGGGCATTCAGTTGCTCTCCCAAAATCGAAAGCACAACCAGTGATAGCCCTAGAGTTACCACTATCATTTACTGTATTACAGGCTCCATCAAACTCTTGTTGCGCAGAGTTTGCCTGTTGGTAAGGTCTTTTTTTGTTAAACCTAGGTCTACCTCGATTATCATTTCCCCTGTAATTATTTTGACTATCATTTCCCCTGTAATTGTTATCATATTGCCTATTGTAATCATCATTCCGGTTTGAATCCCGGTTTCTAAATTCACCATCGTCATAATCTTGACGTCGAGAATGATTACCTCGAAAATTTGAATAGTTATTATTTGGATAGCCTTTACGAAAGTGTCTCAAATTATTACCACTAAAATTACGAGAACTACCATCTTGTCTCCACTGCATAGACGAAGAACCATCATGTGTTGGATTACTCCGCTTCTGAGTGTAATTTTGATTACTTCCCCTATTCCAATTTTGTTGAGCACCCTGAAATTTTTTTTCTGAAATTAGGGCCATATGGTGTTGCCGAAGCAGCTGGCAACCCTTCTTTCACTTTAGAATTGCTAACTGTAGCATGGGGATGTGCTGTGGCATACTGACAACAGTATTCCTCCATTTCTTTTAAGTTTTTAGGCTTACGCTCATGAAGGAATGCAAGAAAAGAATCATTAACAGATGACAAAACCTTATCTCGCAATAATAAGTCCATTAGACCTTCATATGTTTTCTCAATCTGAGACAACTCAACCCATCGTGTAAATGTACGACGTATCTTTGTAACAAAATCAGAGAAATCTACTCCATTTTCTGGCAACATTGTCCTAAAACGAAGACGATAGTCTTCTTGTTTTAATTGGTATTTCTTTAGTAATGCTGCCCTGACAACATCATAATTAGTCCTCTCATGTTCGTCTATTGTCATAAGAGTAGTCACTGTGTCACCTGTAAAAAATGGCATCAGTTGTTCAACATATTTTTCCTTTTTTATGTTATGCGTATCGCACAAAAATTGGAATCTATCTAGATAATCTGCTACGTCATCCTTTAAAGGATTGAAATGGGGCAATTTAATCCTACTAACAAACTCCTTTGTCGTACTCGAAGTTGTTTGCTGAGCACCCGTACTCGCCAATTTCAATTTCTCTAACTCCAAAATTGCGAGTTTTTCATCAAGTTCCATCTTCTGTTTTCTTTCCTCATGTTCCATTTTTCTAATTTCAGCCTCAGCAGCAGCTTGAAGTTTTTTTTCCTCTGCAGCAGCTTGAAGTTTTTTTTCCTCTGCAGCAGCTTGAAGTTTTTTTTCCTCTGCAGCAGCTTGAAGTTTTTTGTCTTCCATTTCCATCTGGAATTTTCTTTCATCAGCTGCAGCTTGAGCTTTCCTCTCCTCAGCAGCAGCTTGAGCTTTTCTCTCCTCAGCCTCTCTTTGATACCTTCTTTCTTCAAGTTCTAATCTTCTATTCTCAGCTTCTAGCTTCTTTAGTTCAGCTTCTGCTTTCAATTTAATTTCCTCTTTTTGTTTCTTTTCTTCTGACTTTAATGCAATGGCGAATTGAGCAGATGAATATTCTTCCAATTCTTTACCAGACTTACCAAGGGTCAACCCTTGCTGGATGAAGAAATCCAATGTAGACATTCTGTCTAATGAGATCAGAAACCTGAAAAAAAATTTAAATAAATTACCTTATCCCACTTCAATGGGAGACAAGTCTGAAATGCTAGACTTGTATACTCACTTCACTTTATTTTACTGTCTCAATCTTTGTAGATAACAAGTCTTTTATCAAAGAACTTGTATAAATATCTTATATAATATTATTTAACAAACTCTATATGAAGAGTCTACCTTATCAATAATATCAAAACATGACCAAGTATGTGTATGTAGACTGTGCATGACAGTAATGTAGTACAACCAAAAAAAAAATACAAAGACAAAAATACAAAACAATACAAATGGCAACACTGTTTTAACCAAAAATGTGTAGAGAAATACACAAGAAAGGAGAGACCTACAGAATACAAACAAAACAAATCGACAATCAAAACTGAAAAACAGACAAAATATTACAAAAACAACGTTAAGTACAATTACATCACAGCTAACATCAATAGCGACCAATTGTCACTAGCAAATTTCCAAATTAAGAAAATTTGCACCTACAGACCGCTTACAGTAAGCCTCGATCAAGTGGCATATTTACCGTAAGACCCACCAACCGAAAAACCCGCAGAAAAATACACAAAACAGTAGAAGTGACATAAACATATAGCAATCAATTTCAATGTGTTGCAGAACAAGTTCAGTCACAGCTGAAACTAAAATAAATTTCTTGCTCCTTGCGAACACAGAAACGAAACGTCAAATCCACTGTAACATAAAGTGGTATTCACGAACCAAAGTTACTATGACCTTCTCAAATTAGGGCTTGCACATTGAATGTTTACAATTTCACGTACTGTTTACAGACACTTGACCTCCAACAATGTAGCTTGAATACTCTGACCTAGAAAAGTCTGTTGTTGAATGAAACGTGTAACAACCCGCAGTACTGTTTACAATAGGAACCCGCCTTCTATGCAGTTATGGTCCACGTAGCAAATGCCTAGATGTTAACTTCAGTACATGTCTTGTTATGGTTTATGTAGCATTATGATATAAATGCTCGTACTGTTTATTTGTGTCAACCGTTGATGACCTATATCTGTCCTGTTGTAGCCAAAACTTGCAAGTGTAGAATTAGTGCTGTGTTACGGCTGTCCCGTGTGTAGCTTAGACCCACAGATCAGAAGTGTAATGTGTACTTGTCCTTCTTGTAACTTTCTCGACAAAACTGGAGACATCATACATGTAACAGCCAACCAGGAATGTAAATTTCTGAATCCATAAATGTCAACAATAATGTCAAATGCTCGCTCTGTTCTTTTTAAACCCACAGATCTGGTCCATCAGAAATGTAAGTTTCTAGGCCACATTGGCGACAAGAAATGTATCATAAGAGCCCACGTAACTGGTCCACCAGAAATGTAACTGTCTTTTTCTTCTTGTTGATGTGATCACTGGCCCAAGACAGTATACATGTTGTTAGATGTGTGGTGCGAGCGTATGATGAATTGAGTGTGGGTGCGAATGGAGACGCGAATGTGTTTAGGCTCGTATAGATGTAGATCCTGCAACCCATACTCTCACATGCAGTAATCAAGGATGCTTTGACACTGCAGGCATGTTTCAAGACATTTATTGACGGGAACACACATAATATCAACAGGAACAGTCAGTGTAACAAGGTCATGCTGACCTGACATCGATAGGTATACATTTGGCATTCAAAAAGGTAAACATCAGAATAGACGTGCATGGTCAATAGCAAAGTTCTTCAATAATGACAGTTCGTAGCGTCGCCCTTGGCGTCTCTGACTAAACGCGTCAGATGCCTTAGTTACCTTGACACACAGGTGCAACTTGGCACTCCCGCCAATTGCACATATCAGGCTGTAGTATAATAGCCGGAAGCACAGGCCTCGTCCTAACGTCGGCCGTGTACTTCTGTTAAATAGGTTATCATCAACCCTGCAGTAATACTTATTGTAGATAGAAGTTCCGCCAATCTGCGGCTCCCACAATATATCTTCGTCACTGGATTTCTGGACAATATAAGACTAACAGTCTTGGATGGCTACCTCGAGCACAAATATATAAGTTCTGAAATGGCGGATCAGTGAGCTGCTGTTCACCCTAGGTAATCCTTTACATGTTCTGCCACCGAAAAGCGTAATAATGCATAAAGGTCGGTATTACCTGGTAAATGAATCCTCAGAACTACACAAGGAATTCTGTCGTCATCCCGACGCACAGGTCGAAAATGACAGCAACAATCACTCTTGTAACCGTTCAATGACCTACACTGTTCTCATGAAATCCCTAACCTGGGGTGAAACAAAAGTTCTAAAAAAATCGCTACATGTTTCTTTGTCCAATTTAATAGAATTACTTGTTTTTCTTTGTGTGCCATTCTCCTGACTTGCGTCAACTTCTAAAGTTCAATGTTCTAGCTATACCAGGCGCGTCCTGTCACAATACTTCAATTATCAAAAATATATCTTGGCTTCTCGAGGATGAACATTTACAGTATATTCGAGTTACTGCACATTTACAAGAACAGAAGCTTGGTCAGTGATATCGCAGGGTTATCAGAATTAATCTATGATGACCGGAACAACGATTACCAAATCATATACTATACTATACTGTACTGTATTTTTCTACATTACACTATACTATTCTATACTATAGAAATACTTTACTTCAATATACTATTGTGTCTTCTTCTTTGATCCTTAGCCGCCGACCGTCAAAGCAGTCAGTGGCCATCACGTCTAGTGGCGTCTTGTAGGGCAACAACAAATTGATTCCACTTTGCTCGGTCGGTGGCCATCCTTCGTACAGTGCCCCAACTCTGGTTCATTCTTTGCATCTCAGCCTCCACAGTCCTCCGCCAGGTTGTTTTTGGTCAGCCTCTCTTTCGTTTTCCTTCAGGGCCCCAAAGCATAGCTGTTCTTGTGATGGCATCGGGGTCTCTTCTGAGGACATGACCAATCCAGCTCCAGCGTCTGCCAGCTATGATGGTGTGCATGTCCTCTTGCTTGCTACGAGTAAGCAGATCTTGGTTAGTGATGGTATTCGGCCAAAAGATTCGGTGAATTTTTCTTAGGCATGTTGTGTGAAAAGAGGACAATTTCGACATTTCCTTCTCTGTAACTCTCCAGCATTCCGCACCATAGAGAAGCACAGAAAGCACACAGCTCTGATATAATCTTAATTTTGTGCTTGCGCTGTATTGAGAGGACTTCCAGATGTTGTTTAGGCTAAAAAAGGCTGTTCTTGCCTTATTCATTCTGATGTTGATGTCTTTGCCTGCCCCGCCGTCTGGTGTTACTATGCATCCTAGGTATGTGAAGGTGTCTGTCTGTACCAGTTGCTGATTCTTTACTGATATGGGCTCAGAGTTGCTCACATTGAGCGTCATGACCTCTGACTTCTTTAAATTGATGTTCAAGCCCACCTGCTGGCTAAACTTATTAAATCTGTCCGTTTTTTCCTGGATGTGTTGATGTGAATGTGCTAGTAGTGCAATATCATCTGCATATTCCAGTTCTTCCAATGTAGAAAATGTAGTCCATCTTATTCCTCTTGGACTGTTGTCTGGCGCATCACCCAGTCTATGACTGTTAAAAATAGAGTGGTTTATGAGGGGCATCCCTGTCGTACTCCTGTCTTCACCTCAAAGGTTAGGATGCTCTGCCCAACACTACACGTAAAGTTGGCATAGAGGCTTTTTATGATTGACACTATGCAGCTTGGAATTCCATAAGCCCTCAGTATTTTCCATAAACTATCCCTATGTATGCTGTCAAAAGCCTTTTCAAAATCAACGAAATTAATGTACAGCTGTCTTTGCCATTCTGAGCACTGCTCTGTAATGTTCCTGAGAGTGAATATATGATCTACACATTTTCTGTTCTTTCTAAATCCTGCTTGTTCTTTCCTCAGTTTGTGGTCTACTGCTTTTGAAATTCTCTGTATAATTATCCTGCCTAGTATTTTGCTGGGAACTGAGAGAAGAGTTATTCCTCTCCAATTATTGCAGTCTGCAAGATCTCCCTTCTTGGGCAATTTGACAATTATTCCTTTGTTCCACTCTGATGGTGTTGTTTCCGTTTTCCAGACTTGTGCAAATAGTGGTTCTAATAGTTCTGCTGCTAGCTCAGGGTCTGTCTTAAATAGCTCTGCATTTAAGTTATCATGGCCAGGAGCTTTTCCGTTCTTTAACCCTTTGAATGCTGTGATGATTTCTTCTTTTCGTGGAATGTCTGTATTTACATCTAGATCGTTTTCAGCCTCAGGAACATTCAATTTGTCTCTGGTGGTTCCTTGTTCAGAGTTTCTCTGAAGTGCTCTGCCCAACTTGTTTCCTGTTCCTCTGCTGTAGTGATGAGATTTCCTTGCTTATCTCGTACTAATGTAATATTGTTTGCACCTCGTTTTCCGCTGATGAATTTAGTTATTTTGTATAATATTGTGTACTGTACAGTAATATTCTGTGCTATACTACACTATTCTGTACTGGATCTCTTCAAAGGTTAGTGATAACACACCTTTCCTGGATCTATTCAAAGGTTAGTGATAACACACCTTTCCTGGATCTATTCAAAGGTTAGTGATAACACACCGTTCCTGGATCTCCTCAAAGGTTAGTGATAACACACCGTTTCTGGATCTCTTCAAAAGTTAGTGATAACACACCGTTCCTGGATCTCTTCAAAGGTTAGTGATAACACACCGTTCCTGGATCTCTTCAAAGGTTAGTGATAACACACCGTTCCTGGATCTATTTAAAGGTTAGTGATAACACACCGTTCTTGGATCTCTTCAAAGGTTAGTAATAACACGCCTTTCCTGTATCTCTTCAAAGATTAGTGATAACACACCGTTCCTGGATCTCTGTAAAAGTTAATGATAACACACCGTTCCTGGATCTCTTCAAAGTTTAGGGATAACACACCTTTCCTGGATCTATTCAAAGGTTAGTGATAACACACCGTTTCTGGATCTATTCAAAGGTTAGTGATAACACACCGTTCATGGATCTCTTCAAAGGATAACACACCTTTCCTGGATCTATTCAAAGGTTAGTGATAACACATCGTTCCTGGATCTCTTCAAAAGTTAGTGATAACACATTTTTCCTGGATCTCTTCAAAGGTTAGTGATAACACACCGTTCCTGGATCTATTCAAAAGTTAGTGATAACACACCTTTCCTGGATCTCTTCAAAGGATAACACACCTTTCCTGGATCTATTCAAAGGTTAGTGATAACACATCGTTCCTGGATCTCTTCAAAAGTTAGTGATAACACACTTTTCCTGGATCTCTTCAAAGGTTAGTGATAACATACCGTTCCTGGATCTCTTCAAAAGTTAGTGATAACACACCTTTCCTGGATCTATTCAAAGGTTAGTGATAACACACCGTTCCTGGATCTCTTCAAAGGTTAGTGATAACACACCTTTCCTGGAACTATTCAAAGGTTAGTGATAACACACCGTTCCTGGATCTCTTCAAAGGTTAGTGATAACACACCTTTCCTGGATCTATTCAAAGGTTAGTTATAACACACCGTTCCTGGATCTCTTCAAAAGTTAGTGATAACACACCTTTCCTGGATCTCTTCAAAAGTTAGTGATAACACACCTTTTCTGGATCTCTTCAAAGTTTAGTGATAACACACCGTTCCTGCATCTATTCAAATGTTAGTGATATCACACCGTTCCTGGATCTCTTCAAAGATTAGTGATAACACATCGGTGCTGCATCTATTCAAAGGTTAGTGATAACACACCTTTCCTGGATCTCTTCAAAGATTAGTGATAACACACCGTTCCTGCATCTATTCAAAGGTTAGTGATAACACACCTTTCCTGGATCTCTTCAAAGATTAGTGATAACACACCGTTCCTGCATCTATTCAAAGGTTAGTGATAACACGCCTTTCCTGGATCTCTTTAAAGATTAGTGATAACAAACCGTTCCAGCATCCTTTCAAAGGTTAGAGATAACACACCGTTCCTGCATCTCGTCAAAAGTTAGTGATAACACACCGTTCCTGCATCTCTTCAAAGGTTAGTGATAACACACCGTTCCTGGATCTCTTCAAAGGTTAGTGATAACACATCGCTCCTGCATCCTTTCAAAGGTTAGAGATAACATACCAATCCGTCACACCATTTCTGCATCTCTTCAAAGGTTAGGGATAACACACCGTTTTTGTATCTCTTCAAATGTTAGCGATAACACAACGTTTCTGCATCTCTTCAAAGGTTAGTGATAACTCACCGTTCCTGCATCTCTTCAAAGGTTAGTTATAACACGCCGTTCCTGCATCTCTTCAAAGGTTATTGATAACACACCGTTCCTGCATCTCTTCAAAGGTTAGCATTAGATAATAGAAAAAAATAAGACGTCGAAAAGAAAGTCTTGCATACAGTACTACAACAGAGACGGAAAGCGAAAAGTATAATTAGAAATATGAATGAATATTGAAGAAATTAAAATGAAGCATCCATTCAAGTTAATTCAGAAGATCAGCCAACAGTATAATTGATACGTCAGTGAAAAACTCCACCTACCTGTTTTTGATACACCCCTGTAACCGTAACAACTCCATCTATCTGGCTCACTCCATATTAACAGCAACAACTTCATCTACCTACCTTGACCATTTCTGTGTCGGAATGACCATTCCTGTGTCAGAACAACAGCTCCATCTGTCTACTTTGATCACTCCCCAACAACTCCACCTACCTATCTTGATCACCCCTCTGTCACAGCAACAACTCCACTTACCTATCTTGATCAATCTCTGTCACAACAACAACCCTACCTACCTATCTTGATCACTCCTCTGTCACGGTAACAACTCCACCTACCTATCTTGATCAATCCTCTGTCACAACAATAACCCTACCTACCTATCTTGATCACTCATCTGTCACGGCAACAACTCCACCTAACTATCTTGATCACTCCTCCGTCACAGCGACAACTCCACTTACCTATCTTGATCAATTCTCTGTCACAACAACAACCCTACCTACCTATGTTGATCAATTCTCTGTCACAAAAACAACCCTACCTACCTATCTTGACCACTCCTCTGTCACAGTAACATCTCCATCTACCTATCTTGATCAATTCTCTGTCACAGTAACAACTCCACTTACCTATCTTCACCCCGTCCTGACGCAGCAATAACTCCACCAGTTCACTGTTTTCATTATCAACCGCAATCTGTATGGCCGAACGACCAAGCATATCTGTACAGTTGACGCTGACGGGTGTTGCAGCAGTCAGACATCTTATCACAGTTGGCTTATCTCCCTTTTCTACCGCATCCAAGAAGATGCGCTCCTGGGGGTCCATCCGGTGACCTAATTGTGGATACAGAATGTGTGGTGTGAGGTGAGATGTTCCAAATGGATTGTGTATGTGTGGTAAGTGGAAGATTGTGTGGGTGCAGCCACATGACAGTGTGGGTTAGGAGGCACAGATGGCACAAAACAGGAAGACTGTATATGAATGTGATGAAGGCCAATAGTCCTCGGGGAACAGAAGGGTTTGGAAATTCTTGCTTGTCACATTTGTTGCTTAGCTGTACTATAGAACTGCCTACACGCATTAGCTGAACATTCTTGCTTGTGGTATTTGTTGCTTAGCCGTACTATAGAACTGCCTGCACGCATTAGCTGAACATTCTTGCTTGTGGTATTTGTTGCTTAGCTGTACTATAGAACTGCCTACACGCATTAGCTGAACATTCTTGCTTGTGGTATTTGTTGCTTAGCCGTACTATAGAACTGCCTGCACGCATTAGCTGAACATTCTTGCTTGTGGTATTTGTTGCTTAGCCGTACTATAGAACTGCCTACACGCATTAGCTGAACACCCTTTTATGAAAGACTAATTCTTTCTATTTCTTTTTGTTTTAAAATGCGGTTTCAGTTCCTCTTGTGTGTTGTTGTATCTTTATTTGAAAGTCTTGTTCTCAAAATGGTATAGGGTATGCGGGGTTAAAATTATGATAATACATGTGAAGTTTTCTGGTGCTTGCTTTGATGTAAAGTATCACAAAAATTCTCAACCACTTCATTTTCTCAAAAGTTGACATTTTAGCAAATTTTCTAGAAACAGAACATACATTTCACAAAACTATATTTTAATAAAACGTTCATAAACATCTGTTATTTAGAACAACCAGCCGTTAGTTACCCATATCTCAACAACTGAAGACATTACCAGAAGGTGTCACAGAAATATTGGGTTGATCTCTTACCTCTCCGGCAGTATTTAGTTACATTTTTTTGTGTACTAAATTTCCGAGGTCGTTGCTTTTCTTTCTCTCCTATCAAGCAGATATTTAGTACTTTCATATCATCGTGCACTCATCTCAGTGTTAATTTGCCATGAACCCAGATGGGCCAGTCAGCAACTAAAACATATTATAACTCTGGTAGGTAATACATCTTATAACTCTGGTAGGTAAAACATCTTATAACCCTGGTAGGTAAAACCTCTTTTAAATCTGGTAGGTAAAACATCTTATAACTCTATTAGGTAAAATATCTTATAATGCTGGTAGGTAAAACATCTTATAACTCTCGTAGATAAAACATCTTATAACGCTGGTAGGTAAAACATCTTATAACTCTGGTAGGTAAACGCCTTATAACTCTGGTAGGTAAAACATCTTATAACGTTAGAAGGTAAAATGTCTTATAACTCTGGTAGATAAAACATCTTATAACGCTGGTAGGTAAAATATCTTATAACTCTATTAGGTAAAATATCTTATAATGCTAGTAGGTAAAACATCCTATAACGCTGGTAGGTAAAACATCTTATAACTCTGGTAGGTAAAACATCTTATAACTCTGGTAGATAAAACATCTTATAACGCTGGTAGATAAAACATCTTATAACGCTGGTAGGTAAAACATCTTATAACTCTGGTAGGTAAAACATCTTATAACGCTGGTTGGCAAAACATCTTATAATTCTGGTAGGTAAAACATCTTATAACTCTGGTAGGTAAAACATCTTATAACTCTGGTAGGTAAAACATCTTTTAAATCTGGTAGGTAAAACATCTTATAACTGTGTTAGGTAAAATATCTTATAATGATGGTAGGTAAAACATCTTATAACTCTCGTAGGTAAAACATCTTATAACGCTGGTAGGTAAAACATCTTATAACTCTGGTAGGTAAACATCTTATAACTCTGGTAGGTAAAACATCTTATAACTCTGGTAGATAAAACATCTTGTAACGCTGGTAGGTAAAACATCTTATAACTCTATTAGGTTAAACATCTTATAGCGCTGGTAGATAAAACATCTTATAACTCTGGTAGGTAAAACATCTTATAACTCTGGTAGGTAAAACATCTTATAACTCTGGTAGGTGAAACATATTATAACTCTGGTAGGTAAAACATCTTATAACTCTATTAGGTAAAACATCTTATAACGCTGGTAGGTAAAACATCTTATAACTCTGGTTGGTAAAACATCGTTTAACTCTGGTAGGTAAAACATCTTATAACTCTCGTAGGTAAAACATCTTATAGCTCCGGTAGGTAAAACATCTTTTAACACTGGTAAATAAAGCATCTAATAGCTCTGGTAGGTAAAACATCTTATAACTCTGGTAGATAAAACATCTTATTACGCTGATAGGTAAAACATCTTATAACTCTATTAGGTAAAACGTCTTATAACGCTGGTAAGTAAAACACCTTATAACTCTGGTAGGTAAAACATCTTATAACTCTGGTAGATAAACTATCTTATAACTCTGGTAGGTAAAACATCTTATAACTCTGGTAGGTAAAACATCTTATAACTATTGTAGTTAAAATATCTAATAATTTTGGCAGGGAAAACATCTCATAACGTTGGCAGGAATAACGTGTTATAATACTGGCATGGAAAACGTCTTTTAATCTCGTTATGGTCTTTTTGAGCCTCCATGTGGCAAAGTGGATAGAGTGCTTGTCTGTAAATTGGTACCTGACTCTGCTCTTGAGCCAGGGAAGGCAACAACCTTCACAGTGTAGGGTACAATTTTACTTATTCTTGTATTTTACTTGTATACTTATACAAGCAATGTTCTGTCAATGTCGTACATGCGCAGTATGCAAAAAACAAAGAATCCAAAAACTGTCACTTGTTGTATTTGATGTGTGATAAAAGTTGTTTCTTCTATAATGTGATGTGTGATAAAAGTTGTTTCTTTTATAATGTGAAGTGCGATAAAAGTTTTTTTTTTTCAGAATGTGATGTGTGATAAAAGTAATTTCTTTTAGAATGTGATTGATGTGTGAGAAAGGTTTTTCCTTTTAGAATATAATGTGTGATAAAAGTTGTTTCCTTTAGAATGTGATGTGTGAGAAAAGTTGTATCTTGTAGTATGTGATGTGTGAGAAAGGTTGTCTCTTTTAGAATATGATGTGTGATAAAAGTTGTTTCTTTTAGAATGTGAGATAAAGTTGTTTCTTTTAGAATGTGGTGTGTGATAAAAGTTGAGTTTTTTAGAATGTGATTGTAAGAAAAGTTGTTTCTTTTAGAATGTGTGATAAAAGCTGTTTCTTTTAGAATATGATGTGAGAGAAAAGTTGTTTCTTTTAAGATGTGATGTGTGATAAAAATTGTTTCTTTTAGAATGTGATGTGTGAGAAAAGTTATTTCTTTTAGAATATGATCTGTGATAAAAATTGTTTCTTTTAGAATGTGATGTGGGAGAAAAATTGTTTCTTTTAGAATGTGACGTGTGATAAAAGTTTTTTTTTTTTAGAATGTGATGTGTGAGAAATTTTTTTTTTTTTTTTAGAATTTGATTTGTGAGATACGTAGTTTCTTATAGAATGTGATGTGTGAGAAAAGTTGTTTCTTATAGAATGTGATACGAGAAAAGTTGTTTCTTTTAGAATGTGATGTGTGATAAAATTAGTTTCTTTTAGAATGTGATGTGTGATACATTTTGTTTCTTTTATAATGAGATGTTGGAGAAAAGTTCTTTCATTTAGAAAATAATGTTTGATAAAAGTTGTTTCTTTTAGAATGTGATGTATGAGAAAGGTTGTCGCTTGTGGTATGTGATTTGTGAGAAAAGTTGTTTCTTTTAGAATGTGATGTGTGAGAAAAGTTGTCTCTTGTAGTTTGTGATGTGTGAGAAAAGTTGTATCTTTCAGAATGTGATGCGTGATTAAAATTGTTTCTTTTAGAATGTGTGATCAATGTTGTGTCATTTAGAATGTGATGTGTGATAAAATTTGTTTCTTTTAGAAAGTGATGTGTGATAAAAGTTGTTTCTTTTATAATGTGATGTGTGATAAAAGTTGTTTAATGTGATGTGTGAGAAAAGTTTACTTTTGTAGTATGTGATGTGCGAGAAAATGTGTCTTTTTTAGAATATGACGGGTGAAAAAAGTTGTCTCTTTTAGAATGTGCTGTGTGATAAACGTTGTATCTTTTAGATTGTGTTGAGTGAGAAAAGTTGTTTCTTTTAGAATGTGTGATAACAGTTGTGTCTTTTAGAATGTGATGTGTGAGAAAAGTTTTTTTTCTTTTAGAATGTTATGTGTGATAAAAGTTGTTTGATTTAGAATGTGATGTGTGATAAATGTTGTCTCTTGTAGTATGTGATGTACTAGAACAGTTGTCTTTTTTAGAATATGATGTGTGAGAAAAGTTGTCTCTTTTAGAATGTGATGTGTGATAAAAGATATTTCTTTTAGAATATAATGTGTGATAAAAGTTGTTTGTTGTAGAATGGGATGTGTGAGAAATGTTGTTTCTTTTGGAATGTGATGTGTGATAAAAGTTGTTTCTTTTAGAATGTGTGATAAAAGTTGTTTCTTTTATAATGTGATGAGTGAGAAAAATTTTTTCTTTTAGAATATAATGTGTGATAAAAGATGTGTCTTTTAGAATGTGATGTGCGAGAAAAGTTATCTCTTTTAGAATATGACGTGTTAGAAATGTTGTCTCTTTTAGAATGTGATGTGTGATAAAAGTTGTTTCTTTTAGAATGTTATGTGTGAGAAAAGTTGTTTCTTTGAGAATGTGATGTGTGAGAAAAGTTGTTTCTTTTAGAATGTGATGTGTGAGAAAATTTGTTTCTTTTAGAATAAAATGTGTGATAAAAGTTATTTCTTTTAAAATGTGATATGTGAGAAAAGTTGTGTCTTGTAGTATGTGATGTGCGAGAAAAGTTGTCTCGTTTAGAATATGATGTGTGAGAACAATGATCTCTTTTAGAATGTGAGGTGTGATAAAAGTTGTTTCTTTTAGAATGTGATGTGTGATAAATGTTGTTTCTTTTAGAATGTGTGAGAAAAGCTGTGTCTTTTAGAATGTGATGTGTGATAAAAGTTTCTATCTTTAGAATGTGATGTGTGATAAAAGTTGTTTTTTTTTAAGAATGTGATTTGGGATAAAAGTTGTCTCTTGTTATGTAATGTGTAGAAGAGCTGTTTCCTTTAGAATGTGATGTGTGAGAAACTTCGTCTCTTGTGGTGTGTAATGTGTGAGAAAAGTTGTCTCTTTTAGAATGTGGTGTGTGAGAAAAGTTGTTTCTTTTAGAATATGATATGTGATAAAAGTTGTTTCTTTTAGAATGTGATATGTGACGAAGTTGTCACTTGTAGCATGTGATGTGTGACGAAGTTATCACTTGAAGTACATGATGTGTGAGACAAGTTTTCACTTGTAGTATGTGATGTGTGAGAAAAGTTATCTCTTGTAGTATGTAATGTGTGAGACAAGTTGTCAGTTTTAGAATGTAAAAACAAGGTAAAGGATCCCGTTACACGCCTACTATCAGTGTGTTAGTAAAGTGCAACTGACTTGAACCTGAGATAAGTTTCATGAATCTAGTAACCAGAGTGAGACAAGCTACTAATGTCAACAGAATGTTTTAAATGATGAACTTGAGCTGTAAAGATAAAAAAAAAAGGATCCCGTTACACGCCCATTGGGTTATATTGGGAATTCGGAGTTAGGCCCGTATTTTCTTGACCATCGGCACACTAGGGGTAATGTGGTCGGCATCACGCGGTTGCCTTAACCTTCCTATAGTTGTTCTGGTACCCAATTCATGAGGCTTTGTCGACCACGAAGCCGTTAGCGGTATAAACAAAAATCACACCTCAACTGGGGATCGAACCATGGACCACCGAGCTAAGAAGCCAGTGCACTAACCACTGCGCTACCGCGGCTCCTGGTGTTAGAATGTAATGTGTGATAAATGTTGTCTCTTTTAGAATGTAATGTGTGAGAAAAGTTGTCTGTTAGAATGTAATGTGTGATAAATGTTGTCGCTTTTAGAATGTAATGTGTGATAAATGTTGTCTCTTTTAGAATGTAATGTGTGATAAATGTTGTCGCTTTTAGAATGTAATGTGTGAGAAATATTGTCGCTTTTAGAATGTAATGTGTGATAAATGTTGTCGCTTTTAGAATGTAATGTGTGAGAAAAGTTGTCTCTTTTAGAATGTAATGTGTGATAAATGTTGTCGCTTTTAGAATGTAATGTGTGAGAAAAGTTGTCTCGTTTAGAATGTAATGTGTGATAAATGTTGTCACTTTTAGAATGTAATGTGTGAGAAAAGTTGTCTCGTTTAGAATGTAATGTGTGATAAATGTTGTCTCTTTTAGAATGTAATGTGTGATAGATGTTGTCGCTTTTAGAATGTAATGTGTGATAAATGTTGTCGCTTTTAGAATGTAATGTGTGAGAAAAGTTGTCTCTTTTAGAATGTAATGTGTGATAAATGTTGTCGCTTTTAGAGTGTAATGTGTGAGAAAGGTTGTCTCTTTTAGAATATAATGTGTGATAAATGTTGTCTCTTTTAGAATGTAATGTGTGAGAAAAGTTGTCTCTTTTAGAATGTAATGTGTGATAAATGTGTCGCTTTTAGAATGTAATGTGTGAGAAAAGTTGTCTCTTTTAGAATGTAATGTGTGATAAATGTTGTCGCTTTTAGTAGATGTAGTTGTGGTGGAAGGAGTGGTGACAATTGTTGTATTAGTAGTGTATTAGTAGATGTAGTTGTGGTGGAAGGAGAGGCGACAGTTGTTGTATTAGTAGATGTAGTTGTGGTGGAAGGTGTGGCGACAGTTGTTGTATTAGTAGATGTAGTTGTGGTGGAAGGAGAGGCGAAAGTAGTTGTACTAATAGATGTAGTTATGGTGGAAGGGGTGGTGACAGTAGGGATATTAGTAGATGTTGTTGTGGTGGAAGGAGAGGCGAAAGTAGTTGTACTAGTAGATGTTGTTGTGGTGGAAGGGGTGGTGACAGTAGTTGTATTAGTAGATGTAGTTGTGGTGGAAGGAGAGTCGAAAGTAGTTATACTAGTAGATGTAGTTGTGGTGGAAGGAGTGGTGACAATTGTTGTATTAGTAGATGTAGTTGTGGTGGAAGGAGTTGTCGTGACATGTAATGTGTGATGTTGTCGTAGTAATGTGCAGTTTCTTTAGTAGATGTAGTTGTGGTGGAAGGAGTGGTGACAGTTGTTGTATTAGTAGATGTAGTTGTGGTGGAAGGTGTGGCGACAGTTGTTGTATTAGTAGATGTAGTTGTGGTGGAAGGAGTGGTGACAGTAGTTGTATTAGTAGATGTAGTTGTGGTGGAAGGAGTGGTGACAGTAGTTGTATTAGTAGATGTAGTTGTGGTGGAAGGAGTGGTGACAATTGTTGTATTAGTAGATGTAGTTGTGGTGGAAGGAGTGGTGACAGTAGTTGTATTAGTAGATGTAGTTGTGGTGGAAGGAGTGGTGACAATTGTTGTATTAGTAGATGTAGTTGTGGTGGAAGGAGTGGCGAAATTAGTTGTATCAGTAGATGTAGTTGTGGTGGAAGGAGAGGCGAAAGTAGTTGTACCAGTAAATGTAGTTGTGGTGGAAGGGGTGGTGACAGTAGTTGTATTAGTAGATGTAGTTGTGGTGGAAGGAGTGGTGACAGTAGTTGTATTAGTAGATGTAGTTGTGGTGGAAGGTGTGGTGACAGTTGTTGTATTAGTAGATGTAGTTGTGGTGGAAGGTGTGGCGACAGTTGTTGTATTAGTAAATGTAGTTGTGGTGGAAGGAGTGGTGACAATTGTTGTATTAGTAGATGTAGTTGTAGTGGAAGGAGTGGTGACAGTAGTTGTATTAGTAGATGTAGTCGTGGTGGAATGAGAGGCGACAGTTGTTGTATTAGTAGATGTAGTTGTGGTGGAAGGTGTGGCGACAGTAGTTGTATTAGTAGATGTAGGTGTGGTGGAAGGAGAGGCGACAGTTGTTGTATTAGTAGATGTAGTTGTGGTAGAAGGTGTGGCGACAGTAGTTGTATTAGTAGATGTAGGTGTGGTGGAAGGAGAGGCGACAGTTGTTGTATTAGTAGATGTAGGTGTGGTGGAAAGAGAGGCGACAGTTGTTGTATTAGTAGATGTAGGTGTGGTGGAATGAGAGGCGACAGTTGTTGTATTAGTAGATGTATTAGTAGATGTAGGTGTGGTGGAATGAGAGGCGACAGTTGTTGTATTAGTAGATTTAGGTGTGGTGGAAGGTGTGGCGACAGTTGTTGTATTAGTAGATGTAGTTGTGGAAGGAGAGGCGATAGTTGTTGTATTAGTAGATGTAGTTGTGGTGGAAGGAGTGGTGACAATTGTTGTATTAGTAGATGTAGTTGTGGTGATAAATGTTGGCGCAGTTTAGTTGTATATGTAGAAAAGTAGTTCTTTTGAATGGAATGTGTGACAAATGTTGTATTAGTAGATGTAATTGCGGTGTGTGAGAAAAGTTGTTCTTATTTGTAAATGTAGTGTGTGATTGAAGGAGTAGTCGACAATTGTTGTATTAATAGTAAATGTGGTGGAAGGAAGTTGTGTGAGAAAAGTTGTCTCTTTAAGAATGTAATGTGTGATAAATGTTGTCGCTTTTAGAATGTTATGTGTGAGAAAGGTTGTCTCTTTTAGAATGTAATGTGTGATAAATGTTGTCGCTTTTAGAATGTAGGGGGGAAAGGATCCCGTTACACGCCCTTTTGAGGCATATTGTGTTAGGCCCATATTTTCTCGACCGTCGGCACACTTAGGGTGATGTGGTCAGCATCACGCCGGCCGCCTTAACCTTCCCAGAGTTGCTCTGGTAGCCATTTGGGGCTGGGTAGACCCAGGAGCCGTTTGTGGTCTAAAAAAATCCCACCTCATCTGGGGATCGAACCATAGACCATTGAGCTAGGAAGCCAGTGCACTCTACACTATGCTACAGCGGCTTCTCTATTAGAATGTGATGTGTTATAAAAGTTGTCTCTTTTAGAATGTTATGTGATAGAAGTTTATTGTAGTATGTGATGTGTGAAAAAAGTTATCTCTTGTAGTATGGGAGAAGCTGCTAAAATCAAGGAAAGAGATAATAAGAAACTAGAGGTAAGGACTATGGCTGAATAAGGAACTACTAGATAAGGACCATGGCTGAATAAGGAACTACTAGATAAGGACCATGGCTGAATAAGGAACTACTAGATAAGGACCATGACTGAATATGGAACTACGAGATAAAGAACATGGCTGAATAAGGAACTACTAGATAAGGACTATGGCTGAATATGGAACTACGAGATAAAGAACATGGCTGAATAAGGAATTACTAGATAAGGACTATGGCTGAATAAGGAACTACTAGTTTATGACCATGGCTGAATAAGGAACTACTAGATAAGAACCATGGCTGAATAAGGAACTTCGAACGAAAACATAGGTTAATTTGTTTAAAAAAACTAAGAAGATGCATATTGTGGTTGAAACAGCTTAAGTGATAGAAATGACTGGGTAACAAAGACAACGTTCTTAGAGACATTTCATCAGTGGGAACCTTAATTATTCTAAATACTAGTATATAATTTCTGAACGTAAGAGATCGTGCACGTAGGACGACTGTGACGAATCAGTTGTGCACTTTTATAACTTCCATCCTCTCCGGCAGTATCACTTCATTTCTTCATCTTCCTCACCGATTGTCCTATTATAAAGATGAGACAGGTCTGTATTTCAGAGCTGGCATTTGCTGATGATGTTGCCCTGATTGCTAAATCAGAGGCACATCTCCAATCCAACCTGCAAGTCTGGAAGGAAGAGCTGGAGAAGAGAGGGATGGTCATAAGCAGCTCTAAAACAAAATCCATGGTGATATCACGAGACGAAAGAATACATCAGATTAAGCTGGGCGAATAGGTCCTGGAGCAGGTCGACCACTTTAAATACCTCGGAGCTATTATAGACCGAAAGGGAGGCATCAAAGAAGAGTTGACCACACGAAAAGGAGCAGCTGGGAGACTTTTTCAGGCCATAAATCGAGGATTCCTCAGCAAGAGAGAGGTTATTAAGAGAACGAAAATGGCTGTATACCGCTCCACCTATGTCCCAGTCTTGACATATGGATGCGAGTCATAGGCAATGGCTACAACCCACAAAAGCCAGATCCAGACCTCAGAAATGAGGTATCTGAGAAAGGTGGTTTAAGTAACAAGAAGAGACATGGTCCACAACCAGACGATACGTCTAGGCCTAAAATCCCACTCCCTGCAGATCCAAGTAGAACAGTCCCAACTAAGATTTTTTTTTTTTTTTTTTCGTACGCCCGCTAATACTCGAGGCGAAATCTCAGGTTTATTGTTAATGTCTAACCTGACATTGATTTTTACGTGAGTATCCTATTTTCTTGTACAGAGACAAGTGTCCCTCGCCATTCAGGCAGATACTCGCCGTTTTCGGAGGTACCCATTAGAGCTGGTGTCATAAAATTAACAAGTGATACAACGTAAAAATATCTCCAAAGGATAAAATGTAGGGATAAAAACATAACGCGTAAGCTGCTGATAGTACATGATCGCCCTGACCGCGGGTCATCACCCTCCATAAAAATTGACTTGTTAGACGGGAAATCAAAACGGTTACCATTTGGAGGGATGAGAACGGCGGATCAAAAGAAAAAAAAAAAAATATGACTGAAAAAAATTGCGTGAGACTAGGAAGGCTAAGGAGACGCACTTGGGGGGGGAAACGGAGGAAAAAATTCCCGTCCCCAAATTGACACGAGGTACGGAAACGGACGCTTTTGCGATACCAAGCCTTTGATTTGAATTCAGCGGCTAAACGCAGATGCTTGAAATATTACAAAATTTAAAAAGTAACTTTTCTTAATATTAATGTTAGGAATATAAAAATTAGCTGGCCGGATGGCCCATTCTGAGCAGTGAAATAATATGTTTTTAATTTTACAGACGGATAGATAATAATGAAGATAATGACAAAAGACAGTGTTGTTCACAACAGCGAAAGACTGCATTGAATCAAAAGTGTCGCTATTTGCACAAAAAATCGCGACCTTGAGACGCAGGTGTTCAAATCTACTTAGCATGGAAGAGAAGGGATATTGGTGGAAGCTGTGTCTAAAAATAACTTTTAACGACAAAATTTTGGAGGGGAGAGAAAGGTTGGTTCAAAAATCAAGTACGTTTTTGTGAAAACGCAAGTAGAGACGGACAGACTAACAGATAAAAATCCATACTTGACTGAAGCATGACTGAAATGACTTTAGTGTAGGAAATTTGAATTTAAAAAAAAAACCAAGGCATTGATTGGCCACAGACAATCATATTATCCGCGCTCAGACGAGCTTTTTTTGCCATTCCTCAATAGTTGTCCAGTGATAGACACAGTAAATTTCAAGTGTGGTGATTTCCAAATGAAATAAATTGAAATAAGTTCAGGGACGCCATACTATAGCCAGCAGCTCAGCTGAGTTTTGCTAGCATTTCTGTGTTCTTTATTCATAATCTGAGCTGTGAGTTCGATCTTGACACTAAGGTGGTGTCAAATGCTGATTAATAATTGAAGTGAGGACCCGTGCAGGGTACATTTCGACAGAACATCTGTGTATTGCTCAAGCACGGAGAGGTGGGGCCATCATATTCCAGCACCAGAACAAATCTGGCAAAGTTAAGTAGGCTAGCTGGCCTGCTGAACTTACACCAACTTCATAAAACTAGCACCCAAGAGAATTTACTACTGAAGCATCCCATTTCCTTCCATCATTAATGGACAATGCTGTGTAGGCATAAACAGGGAGGGATGAAGCCACCCCAACAGCACATCCATTCATAGTTTTCCCAGGAAAATTAACATTACGAACAGTAATACTACAATTAATCTTGAAGATTGCATATGTAAACATCTTTCATTTAACATGCCATTTATTCATGCCATTCATTCATAAATTTCAAAATCTTTGCATAAGTTCTGGCCAAAATAAAACCTTGGTTCAGAACAAATAAATTTAAAAAAAGATTTTCTATTCTAAATTTAACCAGCTGAATTTAGTTCATTGTGTTATAAATTTTATTGATAGTATTAGACTTAATTAATATCTGTGGGTGTGTGTATATGTCCATACAACACATTGCATTCAGTACCCTAGATTTTAACGTAGCCACATTCATTAGTAAAAAAAAGATATGTGTGAGGTCATAAAGTGGTAGCACGAAAGGGCCTTCTGTATATTCACAGTTACAATTATCTCAGGAGCCTTCACAGCTGACCTCACGCATCACACTAGGTGATAACACCACCATACAATACCATCAAAATCCACTACATATATTGGGGTCTTGTCCAGGGATAATTAGCATAAAAAGTAATATAAGGATCTCCTGGTGGGAGAAATAAAATTAGGGGAACAAAATTGTAAAATTCCCTTAAAATTAAAAGTGTCCCTTTAAATTAAAAGGGCAATTAGAAGTTGGTGAATCTTCACAGCCAGTAATAATTAATTAGTTAACTGGTTAGTTAGAATTAGTTAGACTATAGTCATAAGAAGTACTTAGTGTATTTACTGGTTAGAGATTTATTTTGTATATTATTATATTGTCTAAAAAGTATGGCGGAGCTAGCAAAATTTAGATCAGCTGCTGTGCTGACCGCAAAGGAGATGGGAATGGATGGTCAGATTTTAATTCAATACGTAACGGCTGAATGTGATAAATATATTGAACGGGAAGAAAGGAGATTAGAAAAAGAGGCTGAAAGAAAATTAGAGTCTGAAAGGTTGGCTGAAGAGAAGAGGTTAGAGGCGGATAGAGAAATTAAGAGGCTGCAGATTGAGGCAGAAGACAAACGACAGCAAAGGGAGGCAGAAGAAAAAAAGATTGACTGCCGAAAGGGAGGCAGAAGAAAAAAGATTGACTGCCGAAAGGGAGGCAGAAGATAGAAGGTTGCAAAGGGAGCACGAATTACGACTAAGGGAGCTGGAATTACAAGGCCAGGCTCCTGAAAATGGTGCCAGCCCTTTTGCCTCAGATGCTACGCCCAGTCTGGGAGCCTCAAACTCAGCTATGGGGTTTCATTTAGACCATTTTGTTGAAAAAGACGATGACATAGAGGGGTACCTAGGACGTTTTGAGTTATTAGCTACTACATATGGGTTAGAGAGAGAGAGGTGGAGTTTAAAGCTATCACAGGGACTGAGAGGTACTTCTTATGAAGTCTTTGCTAAAATGAACAGGGAAGACCAAGACAATTATGACATGTTAAAGCAGGCTTTGTTATTAAGGTACGAGAAGAATGGTGAATTTTATCGTAAGAAATTTAGAAATGCCAAACTGTTGTCTGGGGAGACATACCACCAATTCTCTGCTAGACTGGAAACCTATTTGGAGAAATGGACTGCTCTGGGGAAGACCCAAGATCTTAAAGAAATGATCATGATTGAGCAATTGAGAGAGTCCATGGCTCCAGACATGAGAAAATTTCTCATGGAACAAGGTGCAGAGAAGTTGGGAGAGGTTTTAAATGTCGCTGAGAGGTATCAGGCAGCCCAGGCAGAGGTAAGTGGTGCTAAAAAGAAGCACATAGATAATTTTAAAGCTCCACAGCAATTTAATAAATTTGATAATAGAGAGCAGGGAAATAAAGGTAGGACAAACTTTGAGCGGCCAAGAAATGACTATCGCGACAGAAACTCACAGTTCAATGACCAAAAGTTCAATGAAAGAAAACCGTTGAACCAAGGAAAAAGATGGTGTAAATGGTGCAAGAAAGATAACCATAACACCGAATTTTGTAGAAGGAAACCTTCAAACATTGCTGCAATGAAGTCGGGGACGCAAAGATTAAAGGTTAATCCTAATGGACAACAGGAACCTTATCACCCCCCAGTTTGTGAGGATGTTATTTGTAATGGGGTCACCATAAGGTGCCTTTATGATACAGGTTTGGATTATGATTCAGTTGTGAAGTCTAGCCTAGTGGACCCAAGTCAGTATACCACAGAAACAGTGGAAATACAAGGGGCGACTAAGGACATACCACTCATGACACTTCCCATCGCAAGGATAACGGTGAAAACTCGCTATGTGGAAGGAGAAATCAGAGCAGCAGTGATAGATGAACCAATCTACCCTCTGATATTGGGGTGTAGATACGTCTTCTTGGGGAATCCCGAGAAACCTGTGATCATGGCGACAGTGCAGACCAGGTCACAGAAGAAGGAGGAAGAAGGTGAACCTATAAATGCTCATCCAGAGGAGATGAGAAAGGCGCAGGCTGAGGATAGGACACTCAAGCCATGTTTTAAAAAATTGCCCAAATGCCACACACCTCCGAGCAAGGGGGAATATTTCATGAAGAACAAACTATTATACAGGAAGGCCGGAACTGGAACAAATGGTCACAACCAGCTGGTTCTTCCCACCTCATATAGAGATAAAGTGATGGAACTCGGGCATGCGATTCCCTTCAGTGGTCACATGGGGATCAGCGCCACAGGACAGCGTATAGCTTGTCATTACTTCTGGCCAGGGATAACGGAGGATATAAAAAGATATGTCAAATCCTGCCCTGAATGTCAAAGGGTAGCTCCAAAGCACTGGACTGCTCCTGCAACTCTAGGGGAAATGCCCATAGTGGGAACACCTTTTGAGAGGGTTGCAGTGGATATTGTGGGACCTCTCACTCGGACCAAGAGGAGGAACAGTTACATCCTTACTCTGGTGGACACTTGTTCTATGTGGGGAGAGGCGGTAGCCCTGCCATCAATTGATTCAAAACATGTAGCAGAGGCACTACTTACAATATTCACCCGATTAGGATTCCCGCATCAAATCTTGACGGATAATGGATCTCAGTTCAAAGGGAAACTAACGGAAGAAGTTTTTAAACTATTTCAAGCCAGACACTTTCATTGTAGTCCGTACCATCCACAAGGGAACGGCCAGGTAGAGAGGTTCAACGGGACTCTCATTTCTATCCTGAGAAAGCTGGCACACGAAAAACCGGATCTGTGGGATCAATTCCTGCCCGCCGCATTGTTTGCGTATCGGGAGGTACCCCATAGTTCAACCGGGATGGCTCCCGCAACTCTGCTATTTGGGAGGCCAATAAAAGGTCCTTTAGAAGCTTTATTAAGGACCTGGACGGATGAGAAGGCGGAAGAACCTGTTACCTCATCTTATCAATATGTGAACGAACTGACCACTCGTTTGAAAGCTGGATGGAAACTGGCAAATGATAATTTGAAACAAGCCAGGAAGAAACATGCAGCATATTTTAATAGGAAGGCAAAGGACCGAGAACTAGCTGTGGGAGAGAAGGTGCTTCTTCTACTACCCGGTAGCCAGAATAAATTACAAATTGGTTGGCAAGGTCCATATACGGTTCTAGAGAAGGTGTCTAGAACAAACTATAAAATTGACAAAAAGGGGAAGGAGAAAGTTTATCATGTAAACTTATTAAAGAAGTATCTGGACAGACCACTCCAGGAAAGCACCCCCTTATTGACCTTGGCTATTGCAACCCAGATGCAAAAGGAACCACTCACCTCACATGAATACCCATTACATCCTTGTGAAACAGCAGCACAGGTAAAAGTCAGTAAGCACCTGACTAAAAACCAGAGGGAGGGAGTTCAACAGGTTCTGGAGGAACATACAGATGTATTAACAGATAAACCAGGCCATACAAATTTGCTACAGTATGACATGAAACTGGTAGACTCAAACCCAATCTGTATGAGAGCCTATTCTATTCCGTTCGCGAAGGAGAAGGCATTGAAGGAAGAAATAGATTATTTGCTGAAGGAGGGGATTATTTCGCACAGTGAATCATCTTTTAGTTCTAGTGTCGTTTTGTTGAGAAAACCGTCTGGGGAACACAGACTGTGCACAGATTACAGGAAACTGAATGCTGTCACAGAAGGACAAGTGGATCCATTACCAGACACAAAACAGTTATTTGCCAGACTGAACAAGGCAAAATACTTTTCAAAGGTGGATCTTAGTAAAGGCTATTACCAGATCCCAGTGAAGCCTGAAGTGAGACCTTATTTGGCTTTTAGCACTTCGGATGGACATTATGAATTCAATATGCTACCATTCGGACTGAAAAATGCTCCGAGTGTATTTTCAAGGATGATGCGCAAATTGTTGGATCCCCTGAATAACCCATGTATCACGAATTTCATGGATGATATTCTCGTCGCCACAGAGACATTTGAAGAACACATTGAAGCTCTAGAAATGTTATTTAATAGACTTCGGGAGGCGAACTTAACTGCTAGGCCAACAAAATGTTGTATTGGATGCAAAGAGTTGGAATTCTTGGGACACACTGTATATCAGGGTAACATGACCCCTGACCCCAAGAACTTGGAAAAACTGCAGAGAGCACCTAGACCACAAACAAAAAAGGACGTGCGATCATTCGTGTCGTTATGCGGATTTTATCAGAAATACATCAAAAATTTTAACGCTATTTGTGCTCCTCTGACTGATCTGACTCGCAAGGGACTTCCAGATAAAATTATTTGGACTGCACAATGTGAACTAGCGTTCCAAGAGTTAAAGGAAAAACTCACTAGCAAGCCTATTCTCAAACTGCCTGATTTGACACAGGACTTTGTCTTAAGAACCGATGCAAGTAATGTAGGACTCGGAGGGGCTTTGTTGCAAAGATCATCTTCACCTGATGGGGAACTGAAACCAGTCGCTTATGCAAGCCGCAAATTGAATGTCGGTGCAGATTTCCTCAGTCGGCACCCCTGTGATCACAATTAGAGTAGTGGCAGACGTGAGGAGTAATTTTACCTATGTGTATCGCTGGTTTTGGAACTTGCCATAGGCATGTTTTCAAGTGGGGAGATGTGTCACAAAATCAACAAGTGATACAACGTAAAAATATCTCCAAAGGATAAAATGTAGGGATAAAAACATAACGCGTAAGCTGCTGATAGTACATGATCGCCCTGACCGCGGGTCATCACCCTCCATAAAAAATTGACTTGTTAGACGGGAAATTAAAACGGTTACCATTTGGATGGATGAGTAACGGCGGATCAAAAGGAAAAAAAAAAAAAATATGACTGAAAAAAAATTGCGTGAGACTAGAAAGGCTAAGGAGACGCACTTGGGGGGGGAAATGGAGGAAAAAATTCCCGTCCCCAAATTGACACGAGGTACGGGAACGGACGCTTTTGCGATACCAAGCCTTTGATTTGAATTCAGCGGCTAAACGCAGATGCTTGAAATATTACAAAATTTAAAAAGTAACTTTTCTTAATATTAATGTTAGGAATATAAAAATTAGCTGGCCGGATGGCCCATTCTGAGCAGTGAACTAATATGTTCTTAATTTTACAGACGGATAGATAATATTGAAGATAATGACAAAAGACAGGTTGTTCACATCAGCGACAGACTGTATGGAATAAAAAGTGTCGCTATTTGCACAAAAAAACACGACCTTGAGACGCAGGTGTTCAAATCTACTTAGTAGGGAAGCGAAGGGACATTGGTGGGAGCTGTGTCTAAATATAACTTTTAACGACAAAATTTTGGAGGGGAGAGAAAGGTTGGGTCAAAAATCAAGTACGTTTTTTTGTGAAAACGCAAGTAGAGACGGACAGACTAACAGATAAAAATCCATACTTGACTGAAGCATGACTGAAATGACTTTAGTGTAGGAAATTTGAATTTAAAAAAAAACCAAGGCATTGATTGGCCACAGACAATCATATTATCCGCGCTCAGACGAGCTTTTTTGCCATTCCTCAATAGTTGTCCAGTGATAGACACAGTAAATTTCAAGTGTGGTGATTTCCAAATGAAATAAATTGAAATAAGTTCAGGGACGCCATACTATAGCCAGCAGCTCAGCTGAGTTTTGCTAGCATTTCTGTGTTCTTTATTCATAATCTGAGCTGTGAGTTCGATCTTGACACTAAGGTGGTGTCAAATGCTGATTAATAATTGAAGTGAGGACCCGTGCAGGGTACATTTCGACAGAACATCTGTGTATTGCTGTGTCCATACAACACATTGCATTCAGTACCCTAGATTTTAACGTAGCCACATTCATTAGTAAAAAAAGATATGTGTGAGGTCATAAAGTGGTAGCACGAAAGGGCCTTCTGTATATTCACAGTTACAATTATCTCAGGAGCCTTCACAGCTGACCTCACGCATCACACTAGGTGATAACACCACCATACAATACCATCAAAATCCACTACAGCTGGGTCGGCTCAGGAGCCGCCAATCCCTGGTCGACGACACTCCTTCAAATGTCTCGCCAGGTCTCGAGTTAATCCAGTCCAATTCCCGGTCGACGAAAAATCCTCAAATGCCGTTTGATCCTGAATCACCCGGTCGCCAGAGCGGTGTTGTAACCACTACGCTAGCGCGGCTCCCATGGTTTGGCCATGTCTGCAGAATGGAAGAAGATCGGCTACCACGACAAGCATGGGAAACAAAGAGCCAAGGATCCAGACCCCCAGGACGACCCAGAGTCCACTGGGAGGACAACATTAGACAATCTTTGAAGGACCGAGGACTAGAATGGAACCAGGCCAGGAGGAAGACAGCCGATAGGATAGTCTGGCGCTCTCTCTTCCAAACCACTACACCTCACGGTAGAAGGGGAACGACTAAGTAAGTAAGTAAGAGTGTTGGACCACTGCTGCAGAGCTAAGGGGAGGCAATCCTTGACAACGACTCCGAAAAGGTTGGATCAGACGGGTATTAGACGTCACACAGAAACACATCATGAAGGCAAACCAGGTTGCATCGCGTGCATTTTATCAGCAACCAACAATAACCTCTGCATGCGACGGTTCACGAAACAAATACGAGATAACAAGAAGAGAAAGATTGATGAGCCAGTAAATGAACAATATGATGTATTCATTGGCTGACAATTCTGGATCATATAAAATGTAACATTGTCATCAACGCATTTTCACGTTTAGCCAGTTAACTTTACAGCAAAGACCCACAAAAATAGTCCATATAATTCAAAATAAATCTTTATAATTATATCTCGGATAGATTAATGCTCGATGATGTAGAGATTCCAATCATCATTGTTGAAGGCATAGCGGAGCCTACGCGGCACATTGATATTGATCGTGCTGCTATAATTCGGCCTGAAGAAAATTGCACAATGACATGAGCTTTAGAAAATGCTGGCAACATTGAAATATAAGGCGCTGATTAATTAAAATTATCCATTAGCAGATTGTAATTCAGATTTGGCTTGAATTCTCACCGACCTCCTAAAACGCTACAGTTTTCTTGTATTTAAATAAAAGTACGCTGTTCATAACGGATGTAAAAACTGTCTTGATTCATGGTACATCAAAACATTATTTGACACACAAAAGATACCTGATCAAAACTTCTGATACTCACTAAAAAAATTGTTCCACATACCTTGTAATTCTTCACATCAGAAGGTCTACTGAAATTTTAAAAAAAAATAAAACCGGTCCTTGGTAGCCAACCAAGCAACGAAGATTAAGTCTACTGCGGAATGGCACTATCAACTTCAACTTTAAAGTCAGAGACAAATAGAAATCCTTGGCCAGAAGTAATTGTGGCCCAAATTCCAACATGGAACAAAATAATCGATTATATGATTACATGAGCAGTTTTATCTACATGCCAAACTCGTTTTCACCGCACTTTGTACAAAAATCAAGACTCTTATCTCTCCCATGAAATACAAAGTACAAGGTTCGCTCTTCTACCTACAAAAAATAAAGTTACCCCTTCCTGTAACAAAAGTAAAGTTACACATTCCTGTAACAAAATTAAAGTTGCCCCTTCCTGTAACAAAAGTAAAGTTACACTGTCCTGTTCCAAAAGTAGGTTACCCCTTCGTGTAACAAAATTAAGTTTATACTTTCTTGCGTACATCGTAATTTAAAAATAAAAATTAAATTTTGCCTCGTTTTGGCGAGGCGCGTCCCGTTCAGCCTACTCGGTTATATTAGGGCGCATGTCCAAATGTAAAGGAGCTTTAGATCTGAAAATAATTAATATACAACGTAAATAATCTTAATCTTACGAACATACAACAATAGTAAAATTTTACTTTCTCGCACATTAAAAAAACCGTGTACTTATTCTGCATATAACAACCCTCTGATTAGTTTCCATTGAGTCAGAATATTAGGTTACTGACAACTCTTTACCAGGTATATGACAAGAACTATCTAAAATAAGGCTGTGTATGAGGTTAACAGGCCTATCGCATAAAACAGATTGCCACAGCAAAGATACTACAATAACACACAAATCACTTTAGATCAGATTTCTGGCACGAGTACAGAAAATTGAAAATAGACGTCAAGCCTGCAAGTAACCAGAGATACGTAGTTTCCTCCACAATACAACAAAATTTACATCCAATTTTATCCATACAACAAACGTCAACGTCACCTATTCTGCGCATAACAAACGTTAATGTCCACTTTCCTCCATACAACAGACGTTAATGTGCACTTTCTTCCATACAACAAAAGTCAACGTCCACTTTCTTCCATACATCAAATGGTAAAGTCCACCTTCCTCCATGCAACATACGTTAACGTCCACTTTCCTCCATACAACAAAAATCAACGTCCACTTTCCTCCATACAACAAAAATCAACGTCCACTTTACTCCACACAACAAACGGTAACGTCCCCTTTCCTCCATACAACAAACATTAACGTCCACTTTCCTCCATACAACAAACATTAACGACCACTTTCCTCCATACAACAAACGTTAACGTCCACTTTCCTCCATACAACAAAAGTCAACGTCCACTTTTCTCCATACAGCAAATGTTAACGTGCACTTTCCTCCATACAAGTAAAGTCAACGTCCACTTTACTCCACACAACAAACGGTAACGTCCCCTTTCCTCCACACAACAAACGTTAACGTCATCTTTCCTCCATACAACAAAAGTCAACGTCCACTTTCCTCCATACAGCAAATGGTAACGTCCACTTTCCTCCATGCAACATACGTTAACGTCCCCTTTCCTCCACACAACATACGTTAACGTCCACTTTTCTCCATACAACAAACGTTAACGTCCACTTTCCTCCACACAACATACGTTAACGTCTACTTTCCTCCACACAATATACGTTAACGTCCACTTTCCTCCATACAACATACGTTAGCGTCCACTTTTCTCCATACAACAAACGTTAACGTCCCCTTTCCTCCACACAACAAAAGTCAACGTCCACTTTCCTCCATACAACAAACGTTAACGTCAACTTTCCTCCATACAACAAAAGTCAACGTCCACTTTCCTCCATACAACAAACGTTAACGTCCACTTTCCTACATACAACAAAAGTCAACGTCCACTTTCCTCCATACAACAAAAGTTAACGTCCACTTTCCTCCATACAACAAAAGTTAACGTCCACTTTCCTCCATACAGCAAATGGTAACGTCCACTTTCCTCCATACAACAAACGTTAACGTCCACTTTCCTCCATACAACAAAAGTCAACGTCCACTTTCCTCCATACAACAAAAGTTAACGTCCACAGTCCTCCATACAAGAAAGGCAACGTCCACTTTCTTCCATACAACATACGTTAACGTCCACTTTCCTCCATACAACAAACATTAACGTCAACTTTCCTCCATACAACAAACGTTAACGTCCACTTTCCTCCATACAACAAACGTTAACGTCCACTTTCCTCCATACAACAAACGGTAACGTCCAATTTCCTCCACACAACAAAAGTCAACGTCTACTGACCTGCATACAACAAAAACAATATGATTTTCTGCACACATTGGAAAACAAAAACGAAAGACGATTATACCTGTTTGCAGCAAAACAAAATCATAGTTTTTTTACATGTAAGAAAAGTTATACTTTTTCCTTGATTCACCAAAAAAAAACATTTATAACACACAAGGAAGGGAAACCCGAGGCCTGTAAACAGTAACTAAATATTAGACAAACATAAAGGTATGTTATCAGGCACTCGTAAGAAATAAAGAAGTAGAACACTAAACAACAGAAAAACTACAGACGTGAGCTGTTGTTTTTCTGTTGTCTAGTGTTCTACTTCTTTATTTCTTGCGAGTGCCTGAAAACATACCTTTATGTTTGTCTAATATTTATTAACAAAAATAACACGTTTCCCCTAAATGTCGCTAAAATAACACTATTCTCCTAGATGCATGGAAAGTAACAGTTCTCCTATGTGCAATAAAAGTAACCCTCGTCTCTTACAGAAATATTGCTACATTCGTATGTATACAACAAACGAAACGCCACCTTCCTGAGTTAAAAAGAAAAAAAAACTATATGTTATTATACGCAACACAACTGTGTTTCTATATACAACAAAACTAAATGTGTTTCTATATACAACAAAACCTAACTGTGTTTGCATATTACCATTACTCTCTGTAGCTATTTACAATTAACATAACGAACGCTACAATGCTTTTTTAACTGTTTAAAAAAAGATGTAAGTTAAAACAATGGCAAGAAAATTCATCATGAAGTATTATATTAAAACTAGCTTTAGTACTCTGCCAAATTCACCTGCCAGAAATTAGGTAAACAAAGTTAATCTCGCGCAGGTGTACGCGGAGTAAGATAATTTATGTAATTGTGTAATGCAAAAAGTTAACCGCTAGTTAAACATTTGATAAGTAACCGTGTCAAACCACTATTTATTGCACTTTCAGATTTCATAGACATAGATCACTTCATTGCATTGTTTTTGTACCAGAACTTCTTACCGCTTAGTTTAATGTTGTTTTAACTTCCATTTGTGCAGTCAAACGAGGTACAATTATTATTTCTAAGCAAACTGTGCTGATATTGTTTCAGAATTTTCAAGGCTATTTTTAACATGTAAACTTTGACGAAAGTTATGAATACAAGATATGTTGAGGTACTTGATGAACAAATCTCTTAGTTTCCTCTCCTTGAACGTTCGGTTCGTATTTCAATCACAGTATTCTCTTCACCGTACTTTATTCACTTAGTCGTCCAATCACATACTAGAGACTGCCCTGCGGTGTCCCCAATCCTGTTCTTTTTTTCTTCCTCAGAGAGAGCGCACATACGTATTACATATTTATTCACTGTCTCCCTCTTCTGCCCTGGGGTGTATTTGCCAGAGAGATAGCGCAATACTATTCAGCTGTCTTCCTCCTGTTCTGGTTCCACTCTAGTCTTCGGTACTTCAGAGACTGTCTAATAGTATTGTTGCTGTCGTTTTTGACGGTGTCATAAGACGTAAATTTATTTAATACTTTTTGATGATCTAAGTTAGAGAACTGTTTATTAACTCCCTGGGACAGGTTGATTTAGGGTTATCTTCCCTTTGTTATTCATTGTAGTTAACCTGTCTTCAGACGGGGTTAGCTGTTCTCAAATCTGTTCTGTCTACGCATGCGCAAGTTTCTTGGGCGGGAAACGAACAGACTTCCGTCATTGAGTGATGAGCTGGGTTCTGACCGGACGAGTATGTCCGTACTTCTTCTCTGCATTTTCTGGGGGAAAGATAGTCTTCAGAGTGACTGTGATGTCAGTGATTCTCCCTAGAGTTATTCTGTTCGTCAAGAATGACGACAGTTGTTATTAGTGTATTTCTCTGATTCTGTCCAAGGTAAAAATAACTTAATTATTACGCCTAGATTGCAGAACATTTTGTGTCAACCTGTGAGTAGCGCTCACAGTTCTTGAGATGCAAAGTCCATTTTGTGTGCTCGATATAGCCACCTAAGACGATTTGTCCTAGCTATATTTACAGAAGCCCAGTGAAAAGATATTATTATGTGTCGGCATGTTGGTGGTATGTTTCGGCATTGGGATACCTACCTGCGATGAAGAATACACTGTTGTTTGAATTATTATAGAGGCCCGATATCTCGGCCGATATCTTTGAGCAGAAGAAGAAGTGTCTGGCGTGTGAAGCCAGATGAAGTCTTAATTTTTTGTTAAAACAAGTTCATAGACTTTGATATTGATCAACTGAATCCGCCTTTATCGTGCGGCATATTTGTTGAAAGACTACCTGACGCGTTTAGTCAGGGTTCCTGAGCTACAGTAGGAACGAACGTAAATTGTCCAGCCAGCTTTACTAGCATCTTACATATGAGCTATGCAAGATTTATGATGCTCGATGTTCATTATTATTTACCACAAATGAAATGTCCATGATCCTTGAGCTATTGACTGTGTCGTCTGTCAGCGTACTGTTGCAGTAATAAATGTTGGAAAAGTCATCTGTATTATGCACATATATGACTTCTACTTGTGGTGGAGTGAATTTGGTGTAGATGAATAAGAGCCTATACGACTTCGTGTCCACGATCTGCTGTTTCCTACACCCACACCTTTACTCTCTACTACATCTCACTACGAGTACTACACTCCTGAGAAACTACATGTATGCTATTATGTATGAGTGTCTGCATTACACCCCCGGCAGTGCCTCACGCTGTTGACCTAGATACACACAACACTGAACTGTCCAGGTGATAAACGACACGCCCACTCAGCGACACTGCAACATGGTACAAATACCAGATTTCACACGAGCAAACAGACTTCAACATCCAGTCAACCCGATTTTTACATCTGGTGGACCAGATTCCTTGGGTTTCATGATAACATTGTGGAGTGACAGCTACGCAGCGAACAGGACTAAGCAGGTCGAAGCCTTATACTGCTTCATGGACCACAGCTGCTTGTGAAGTCAATTTACGCTTCAACACTTTGACAGTCGTCAATGGACATACATGTTTACATTCAAGTCAAGTTGTTTACATTCAAGTCAAGTTATCTACGTTCAAGCTCAGGTTGTAAACATTACAATCTATTGCTTACATGCTAAGTCTACACATATCGACGTTGGATCTTCCGATCTCAACTGATGTCGAGAATGATTTAATGTAGCTACACTTTGGAGACGACTACCTGTTGGCAAGTTACGGTGACCTTCAACGGTGGATCGTCTACTTTAACTGTTTACAGTTATACCGCATTGTGCTGCATCTTTGTGGGTGTTTGAGGATTGTGCTTGAGATAAGTAGCCCGTTTATGTGTAAAACTGTGCCTTTATTTATGTTCAACTGAGCCTTCCTCTACACACATTCTTCATATTGTGTATTTACATACTACATGCATTTTTTGTTTACATGTTCTTTGTTTACATGTTGTGTTAGTGTGTATATTGCGGGTTGGTTGGGAAGGTGACTCCTTTAGAATATACCACGTGACAGAGGTTCTACTGAGAGTGTTTTCTTTAAGGACTGTGCATATTTCCCACAGCGGAAATTGCAAGCGACGTGTGTTGCTACTTTTCATTTTTTTTTTCTTAGCTGTGACGAGATGTGTTAGTGTCGTTTTCGTTATTTTTTTCCATTCTTTGATTTTTGATTTATTTTGTTTGTAATTGTCCGCTCTCTTTCTTCCTTTCATTTATTTCTATACATTTGTTTATAACAGTGTTGTCAGTTGTTTTGTTTAATTTTTCGCAGTTATCATTGCAATCCTTTGCAACATTAGATTTAGTTAAGCTTTATTTTTGATTTGACTTCTGCGAACGTTTTCGGTTGTTCTATATTCTTGTCTTTGTATTGTTATCGTATACATGTTTATCATACACAGTCTATATATATATATATACTTGGTCATAGACTATTATTATTAATATGATGCACTTTTCAGACAGAGGTTGTTTATGATGGTATTATTAATAGAGAAACAAGTTGATTTATACAAGTTTTAATTAAAAGACTTGTTCTCCCACGGAGGTTGGGATAGAATAAAGTGAAGTGAGTATACAAAGTCTTTGACAAAAGAAGAATTATCTCCAACTGAGGTTGGGATATAAAATGTATAATTTTTATTTCAGGTATTGATATGATTGTTTGCGCACATATTACTTTAGGTTTTGATTACACGGATTAACGCATACAAAAGTGGAAAATGTATTTATTTTGATCTGATAAAAAAAATTGATATTTATCTTGAATGATGTTTTTGGGTTGTAAAGGGACAGAAAATCAGGCGAATTAGGCGATGGGTATTTCATTCTGTGAGTTACGACAAATATCGCTCCTTGTATCGTTCCTGAAAAATCCGAATCGGCGGAGGATTTAGACTGTACTTTTAAAGTCTATTCTGTGTTTTGTTTAGAAACCGATTGTTCTTGCTTCAGAATGTCTATGGCCCGAATCTATGTGTAGTTGCTTAACTAATGTAGGACGAAGTACTTTCTTATATCTTGATATCTTAATATGTCGAATGAGTAAGTGAAACTATTTTTTCTTGATGCTGTAAAGAGAAAGGGTCACAATTCCTTAATGCTTTTCGCGCATGAAGATAAAGTTCTAGGTGAGTTCTTCGTGTGATGTCGAAGCCTAATGGGCGGAATCATGTCTTAGACCTGCAAGAGCAAAAAGGTTGTGGATCTCTTTTGATTATGGGAACGAAGAACAATTTTCTTCTGAGATGGTTAAATCCATTCTGAGTTCCCTATGTTCATTCCATAACGCGAGGTAGAAGAATGTTTCTGTGTATGCTCAGTGGTTTTTTTCCTATGCCAAGGTAAAAACGTACTTTTGCTGACTTCGTTCATTCCTAGGCTTAACAATGAGGGCAAGACGTTTACATGAATCTACGCTATGTTCAGTATGTCAGAACGACAATATTATCTAGCAGCACTGATTATGTTTCTATACAGCAATTATGAGGACAGATTATGCTGATGCTTGTGGAAATTTTGATATTCATGAATTGAATCTTTATTGAAGCTTCATTGTGCATTATTAAACGTGAGCGTAGCTCACAACACTAGAAGCCGATTTTGGAAACTGCTATGTATTGTTGATCATTTAACCAGAGAACAGGGACGCCCTTATTATCAGGAGATATAGATAAAGAGATCATACTTATGAAAGGAAAAAACCTACTATTGGTAGTTTAAGGTTTTTTCTCAGAAATATTGGCTTGAACTGTAATGTAACGGAATCGTCACGAGAGGGCAAGTGACGTTTATGCTAAAGAGGTTCGGTCTAGGAATCAGGTTGGAGAGCCTTGTATATTAACTGGACATGATTCAGTCAGTAAGGCCTGATGAATATTTATATAAGAGCTATGGAATTATGTCAGAATGCTTGTATACTGATGTTCCATTGTGATTTTTCCTCAACATGAATGCCAAATTTATTATTGTACACCGTGGGTCTAACAATTATGCTATTTGATGTCGACCTATGTTCCTGTAAATACATGTACCCGTTCTGTCAAGTGTGTGCGTCAAATTAAACTATTGAAACGTCCACAGTGGTCTGCATCAGTAACTTCTAGGTACGCATGAATGAGTGTTTGAACCTTCAGTCAACTCCACAGAACAGTCTACACATTCGCGTATTGACATTCATTGCAACACTCATTGTCAACACTGCATTCTTGTCGGGGCCTCATTGTGTTCTAGGACAAGGTGACCTATATACCTGACACTGTGCCCGGTTATTAGAGTTGACTAGTTACACCAATACACCTTTACAACGTGCTCGGATATATACCCAGTTACGATGAAGCAGAATCCAGCTTTATCAATAGCACATTATTAGATAGAATGTCTACATTAGACTACTTTATTGAGCAAGGGAGATCCCTTGGGATGACTCCTGAGGAGTTAAATGTATTTGCAATTACTCAATACGACAAGGCGCAGAAATTGGAGATGGATAAACAGAAGGCCGAAGATAAATGACAAGAAGCTGAGAATAAAAGATTAGACAGAGAAGCTGCTGCTGAAGAGAGGAAACTTCAAGCTGCTGCTGAAGAGAAAAAACTTCAAGCTGAAGCTGAGAATAAAAGATTAGACAGAGAAGCTGAAGAGAGGAAACCTCAAGCTGCTACTGCTGCTGAAGAGAGGAGACTTCAAGCTGCTGCTGAAGAAAGAAAAGCAAAAATGGAACATGAGGAAAAACTATTAGCTTTGGAGTTGGAGAAATTAAAGGTGATGAATATGAATGCTCCTCAGGCAACTTCGGGTAAGATAAAAGAGAGTACTTATAAAGTCAAATTACCCCATTTAAACCCTCTAAAGGACGACATAACCTTCTACCTTGATAGATTTCAATTAACATGCGTAACGCATAAGGTAGATAAGGAACAATATGTTGGACAATTGATGGAGTTACTTGCAGGTGAACCATTAAGTACTGTAATGGCAGTAGAAGAAAACCTGACAGGAACAAACTATGATGTTGTCAGGGCAACATTACTTAAAAGATATCAACTAAAAGAAGAGAAGATTATCGTCTTCGTTTTAAGACAATGCTACCCAAAACTGAAGTAGAAGAGTTCTCTCTGATTTTATTACGAAGATACATCTTACATTCACACGTTTGGATTGAGCTGTCTAAAACAGAAAGACATATGAAAGCCCTTATGGACTTACTACTTTCGAGATAAAGTTATGTCATCTGTCAATGAGTCCTTTCCTTGCTTTTCTTCATGAGCGTAAACCTAAGAACATAAAAGACATGGAAGAATATTGTTGCCAGTAAATATATTTCATGTAACTGAATGACATCCCCATGCTACAGTTAGTATTTTTCTAAGGTGAAGGAAGAGTTGCCAGTTGCTTCCGCAGCACCATATGGCCCTAACTTTATGCATAAATTCCAAGGTGCTCAACACAACTTTAATAAGAAGAGCAATCGTAATTATGATCAGAATCAGGGTAACCCATCACATAATGGGTTTTCTACAAAGAACTGGAGGCGATCTGATAGTCCTCGTTATTTCGGGTCCAATAATTATGGAAACTTTCGGAGAGGTAGTCACAATAGACACTATCAGGGCTATTCTTTGCGGGGACATCGAAATCAAACAAATAGACGCTATAATCAATGGACAAATGACAATAGTGATTGTGGAAACTGGGATTCGAACCAGAACGGTGGTCACGGTAGATCAAACTATGACAATTTCAGAGGGAATAATAATCGTGGTAGATCTCAACATAAGAAAAAGAGATCATATCACCAAGGAAACTCTGTACAACAAGAGTCTCATGGTGCCAGTAATCAAGTGAATGATAATAAAAATTCTAATGCTGTCACCTGTTCTGCTTTTGACTTTGGGAGAGCATTTCAATGCCCCCAATGCACAACATTATTTGAACCGACCACAGTAACTACTTTAAGTTGTGGTCACCCTCTTCCCGCTCTTCCTGCTGCAGTTGCGCATGACGGGAGAGGATCGCTTGTCTTGCATAACGGTCTTGTGGATAGTAATCCAGTCTCAGTACTTTTCGATTCTGGGTGCACTACTATTGGAGTTAAGCAATCTCTGATAGATCCTCGCTGTGCCACGGGAAAAGTGGTTAAATGTGTAACATTTGGTGACACAGTAGAAAATTACTCGACTGCTATTATTCACATTGCTACTCCCTTCTTTACGGGAGATGTTCACGCGTGTCTTCTACCTAATCCTATTGCGGAATGCACCCCGCAGCAAATTGCTGCCTGGGAAGAATGGAATATCCAAACAGCCAATGCAGTGGTAACAAGAGCACAAGCTCTTATTCCTCAAACTTAACTTCGTCTACTGAAGTTAATGAAGTAGTTAGCCAAGAGGATCACTTAGTGATTTCGCATGACTCGTTTGTGAAACTACAAGAAAAAGACCCGTCTTTAAAGAAATTCTTTCTTCTCGCTAAAAACGGTGATCCGAATCAGAATACTAATCGCAAATCATATATCACTATGAAAAATGGTATACTAGTGCGTATGGTACAACACTCAGACACATCTATGCATTCTCAAATTCTCGAGCCCAAAAGTATGAGAGCCCTAATTCTTCAACATGCACACGATTCTCAGTGTGCTGGACACATGGGTTTTTCCCGAACCAAGTCGAGAGTTCTGGCGTCTTTGTTTTGGCCATTTGTCAATAAAGACATACGAGTTTATTGCCGGTCTTGCAAAATATGTCAAGAGGTCAAATCTAGAGGTCCTCGGCATGCTGCGCCTATTCAGGCTGCAGACATTCCCTATTCGGGGCCGTTTTCAGAAAAATGGCCATATATATCATTGGCCCTGTTAAGACTAAATCGGCCAGAGGACATCAATTTATCCTCACGTGCGTTGATATGTGCACGCGTTGGCCAGAAGCTATACCTCTTAAGAGCATCTCAACTGCTGATATCGCAGACGATCTTTGGCTTATATTCTCTCGTTTGGGTTTTCCCGGGGAAATATTGTCAGACCATGGCACACAATTGATATCAGACACAATGTCGCAGGTAATGTGTACTCTGCACATTAAGAGATCTTTGAATAGTATTTATCACCCAGTGTCTAATGGGTTAGTTGAGCGTCTTAATAGAACACTCAAGAACTTACTTGGGAAGATAACTGAGGATCATCCTCAGGATTGGGACAGGGTTCTACCCACGGCTCTCTTTGCCTATAGAGAGGTCCCCAACGAACATACAGGATTTTCTCCTTTTGAACTTGTCTTTGGCGCGCGACCGCGCGGTCCTATGTCTTTACTGCATGATCTGATAACTGCTGATAATATCGACAATGACACACAATCTTCATATGAGTATGTCATTGCTCTCAGGAAAAAAGATTATTGAAGCATGCAAGCTAGCAACTTCCTCATCCGAATTTGCTAAAGAAAAGGCAAGGCGATTTGCTAATAAGAAGAGACGCCTATGTCAACTTTGTCCTGGACACAAAGCGTTTGTTTTACTTCCTTCAAGGGAGAACAGACTTCTTATTATATGGAAAGGTCCATATACAAGAGTCTTGAAAAGTTCCGATGTCGACTATGTTGTCGATATTGATGGAAGGCATAAAACCTTCCATATAAATATGCTTACGGACTATCATGAACGACCAGACTATTTGCAGCCTATTTTCCAGGCGACGGACGATTCTCCAGTCCAACAAGGTCATATCTCATCCCTGTCAGTTATACAGGATGAGGAAACTACTTTTTCGGATGTTAATCTACCTCTTCCTGTGATTCCTCTTTACTTCTACGGAATCAGGGAAAGAACGTTACTGTTTCTTCTAATTTGTCTTTTGAGGAACAGTGAATAAGTATCTTACGCTACAAGCATTTCAGATGTCCTTACCGAACATTCCTGGACACACAGATGTCATTGAGCATGACATTATACTTACTGATCATAATCCGATCAGAGTAAGATACCGTAATCCATTCCTATTCATTTTCAAGCACAAGTCGAGAAAGAATTGGATGAAATGATACAATTGAAAAATAATTGAACCAACCACCGCAGGCATACTCTTCGTCCATGGTGTATTGTTCGAAAGAAATGACAATAACTTACGCCTTTGCGTAGATTATCGCAAAATTGAACCAAGTTACGAAGTTCGATGCTAAAACCTATGCCTTTAATTAGAAGATCTACATACTAGACTTTTCTAACTCTCGAGTCTTTACGAAACTTGAAGTTGTCGAAAGGCTTAGTGGGCAAGTTCCCGTTAACTGGAAACGCGCCAAACCTCTCACTGCTTGTCTCAACACCCTAGGGGTCTGTTTCAGTTGGAATTTTATGCTCTTTCGGGCTTTCATGAAACGCCCCAGCTACCTTTCGTACGCATGGTGCGTCGAATTCTCTCATATCGTCCTTTCAGATTGATCATTGCTTATTTAGGAGACATTCTTGTCTTTTCAGTTATATGGTAAGAAGAACACTTATTTGGGTCATATAGAATTACTGTCTTA